>JAKWIY010000191.1:0-42816 GCA_027704805.1 Solanum corneliomulleri
TGATTACAGTACTTGTTGTTGCTACATGTTAAGCATCAGAGTTCATTTATAATATTACTTGATATATATTGTCTTCTATTTTGAGTTGGCCGATGATATCTACTCAGTACTTGTGTTTGTACTGACCCCCCTACTTTATGTTTTTCTTCTTGTTATTTGTGGAGTGCAGCAAACGTGCCGTCGTCTTCAACTGAACAGTGATTCTAGCCAGTCTTCGTCACACGGATCTTCAGGGTGAGTAATGCTTCTAGCTTGGACTGGATCTTCTTCTTCAAGTCTTGATGCCTTGAACTTCCGGCATCGACTAGCTTTTCAATTGTTTTTAGTTCTTAGAAATACTATAGTTTAGTAATTTGATCGTAGATGTTCTTGTGGTGATGACTTCCAGATTTGGGGAAATAATAGATGTTGAATTTTAATAGTTTGAATTGTTTTTATTACGAGTTTAAGTCTTCCGCATTATTTTTGTTGATATACATTGAAATGTTAAGGGTTAGATTGGTTGGTTCGCTCACATAGGAGGGTAATTGTGGGTGCCAGTCACGGCTCGTTTGGGTCGTGACAAACTTGGTATCAGAGCATTAGGTTCGTTGGTCTCATCACACAAGAACAGGTCTAGTAGAGTCTAAGGAACGGTAGGGGGACGCCTTTACTTTTTCTTGAGAGGTCTAAGGACTTTAGGAAAATTTCACTCTTTCATTCTTTCTTTCGTGCTACTACTTGAATCCAATTGGTATCTAGGTGATACAAATTGGTATCTGACCATTTCACTCTTTCGCAGATGGTTAGAACTAGAGCAACGACTGCACCAACATAAACACCGGCAAGACAAGAAACGTCTGAGCCAGCCACTGGGGCTGTGGCTCGAGGAAGAGCACAGTGGCAGAGGCCGTGGGTAGAGGGTGGGAGGACGTCCTCTAGAGGGAGAGGACAAGCACCTAGCCCATCTGGTACTAGGGCGGTGACTCTCCTCCCCGACTGAGGAAGTGATAAGAGAGGGTGAGGAAGGGGGGAGAATGAACAAGTGCAAAAATGAGGAGGATTGCCACCCCAACCTACCCCAGAGATGATCAATCAGGTTCTTGCTTATCTTAGCGGGTTATCTGATCAGGGTCAGGCACCTCCAGTGGTTTCTGCACCAACACCTCCGGTTTCAGAGATACGACATGCGGCTACTATGGCTCCTCGTATGGATGCCTCATTGGACATAGGCACGTTTCCACGTCTGACTACTGGGCCTATAATGACAAATGATCAGCATGAACTTTTCAGTAAGTTCTTGAAATTGAAACCTCCAGTCTTCAAGGGTGCTGAATCTGAGGATGCTTACGATTTCTAGTTGACTGTCATGAGCTACTACACAAGATGGGTATAGTAGAACGGTTGGTGTTGAGTTCGTGAGTTATCAGTTTCAAGGAAAGCGCCAAATGTTGTGGCGTGGTCACATGTTGAGTGTCAACCGACAGAGGCAACACCTATGACTTGGGCCTCATTCTCTAGTTTGTTTATGGAAAAGTATATCCCCGGAACTTTGAGGGATAGGAAAAGGGATGAGTTCTTGAGCCTAGAGCAGGTAGGATGTCGGTTAATGCATATGAGGCTAAGTTTTGTGCATTATCCAGGTATGCCACTCAATTGTTTCAGTCCACAAGAGCGGATTCGCCGGTTTGTGAAGGGGTTGAGGTCAGAATTGCGGATTTCGGCCTTACAGGTAGCGGCTACGGCAAAATCCTTCCAAGAAGTGGTAGACTTCATGATAGAGGTGGAAGGAGTGAAGCCCGATGACTTCACCACGACATCGACTCAAAAAGGTTTTGAAAGGGAGGGAGTTTAATGGTTCTTACATAGAGGACAGGGTTCCGGAGGTTACTCAGTTCGACCCGTTCAGTCTTCACTAAGACTGTAGTTGGGGTGGGGTCCACCTCAGACCGGTCAACACTTCTCTGAGAGACCTATGCTGACTCTAGAGAGTGTTATGGATGTGGGGAGACTGGGCATATTAGGAGAATTGTCCAAAACAGAGTATATAGAACCCCGATAGCTAGAGGTAGAGGTGGTCATGGTAGAGGCCGTTATTCTGGAGGACGTGGTGGTCGAGGTAATGGTGGTCACCAAAACGGCTGAGGTGAGGGTGATGGGCAAACTGGAGCCACTACACACACACACATGGTAGGGGCAACGGACAGACAAGTAATGGGGCCCATTGTTATGCTTTCCCTGGGAGGTCTGAAGCGGAGACATCTGATGATGTTATCACAGGTAATCTTTTGGTTTGTGATTGCATGGCTTATGTATTGTTTGATCCCGGATCCACATTTTCTTATGTATCTTCTTCATTTGCTAATGGTCTAAATTTACATTGTGAGTTACTTGACATGCCTATTCGTGTTTCTACTCCGGTGGGTGAGTTGTGATAGTTGAAAAGGTATATAGGTTGTTTGGTGAATTTTGTGGGGAGCAACACTTATGTAAATTGGGTTATCTTAGAAATGGTGACTTTGATGTAATTCTGGGTATGACTTGGCTTTCTCCAAATTTTGCGATCTTGGATTGTAATGCTAAAACTGTGACGTTAGCCAAGCCTGGGGCAGATCCGTTAGTGTGGGAGGGCGACTACACTTCCAATCCGGTTCGTATCGTGTCCTTTCTTCGTGCTAAGAGAATGGTTAGTAAGGGTTGTTTAGCTTTCTTGGCACACCTCAGGGATGACACTATCCAAGTACCTTCGATTGAGTCGGTTTCGGTAGTCCGTGAGTTTTTGGATGTGTCCCTGCAGATCTTCCTGGTATGCCACCGGATAGGGATATTGACTTCTGTATGATCTTGAACCGGGCGCTCGCTCCCGCCCATTTCTATACCCCTTATAGAATGGCTCCCGCGGAGTTAAGAGAGTTAAGGCACAACTTCAAGAGTTGTTGAGCAAAGGCTTCATTAGACCAAGTGCATCTCCTTGGGGTGCTCCGGTGTTGTTGTGAAGAAGAAGGATGGGAGTTTTCGGATGTGCATAGACTACCGACAGTTGAACAAGGTAACTATTAAGAACAAGTATCCCATTCCTCGCATTGATGACTTGTTCGATCAGTTACAAGGTGCTTGTGTCTTCTCTAAAAGACTTGAGATCCGGTTATCATCAATTGAAAATACGGGCAACGGATGTGCCAAAGACTGCTTTTCGAACTAGGTATGGGCATTATGAATTTGTGGTAATGTCTTTTGGTCTTACGAATGCCCCTGCTGCGTTCATGAGCTTGATGAACGGGATTTTCAAGCCATATCTGGATCTCTTTGTGATCGTATTTATTGATGATATACTGATATACTCTAAAAGTAAGAAGGAACATGAGGAGCATTTGAGAATGGTGTTAGAGTTATTGAGGAAGAAGAAGCTTTATGCCAAATTCTCCAAGTGTGAGTTTTGGCTAGATTCAGTGTCCTTCTTGGGACACGTGGTTTCTAAGGATGGAGTGATGGTGGATCCATCTAAGATTGAGAGTGAAAGAATTGGGTGAGACCTACAAACGTGTCAGAAATAAGGAGTTTTGTTGGTTTAGCTTAGCTACTACCGCCGATTGTCAAGGGATTCTCTTCTATTGCTTCCCAATTAACGAACTTGACTAAGCAGAATGTTCCATTTGTATGGTCGGATGAGTGTGAGGAAAGCTTTCAGAAACTCAAGACCTTGTTGACTACTGCCACCAATTCTTACCTTGCCAGTAAGGGTAAGAACTTCATCGTTTATTGTGATGCATCCTATTCTGGTTGGGTGCAGTGCTAATGCAAGAGAAGAATGTGATTGCTTATGCTTCGAGGCAATTAAAGGTGCATGAACGTAACTATCCGACCCATGATTTGGAGTTGGCCGCGGTAGTATTTGCACAAAAGCAATGGAGACACTATTTGTATGGGGTTAAGTGTGAAGTCTATACGGATCATCGTAGCCTACAGTATGTCTTTACTCAGAAAGATTTGAACTTGAGACAGAGGAGATGGATGGAACTACTGAAGGACTACGAATCACTATCTTGTATCATCCGGGAAAAGCAAATGTTGTGGCAGATGCTTTAAGTAGAAAGGCCGGAAGCATGGGAAGTCTAGCTCATTTGCAAGTTTCTAGACGCCCATTGGCTAGAGAGGTTCAGATTCTGGCTAATGACCTTATGAGGTTAGAAATAAATAAGAAGAGGATTGTTAGCTTGTGTGGAGGCAAGATCTTCCTTCCTTGACAAGATTAAGGGAAAGCAGTTTAACGATGAGAAATTGATCCGGATCCGAGATAAAGTGTTGAGGAGAGGCTAAGGAAGCAATAATTGATGACGAAGGCATTTTGAGGATTAAGGAAGAGTATGTGTGCCTCGTGTTGATGACTTGATCCACACTATTCTTACAGAGGCTCATAGTTCCGGATATTCGATACATCCTGGTGCAACCAAGATGTACCGTGACCTAAAACAAACACTTTTGGTGGAGTAGAATGAAGCGTGACATTGGGATTTTGTTGCCAAATGTCCCAATTGTCAACAAGTAAAGTATGAACACCAGAGGCCCGGAGGAACACTTCAGAGAATGCCCATTCCTGAATGGAAGTGGGAGAGAATTGCAATGGACTTTTGTGGTCTTCCAAAGACATTGGGTAAGTATGACTCTATTTGGGTGTTTGTTGATAGGTTAACTAAGTCTGCTCACTTCATTCCGGTCAAGGTGACCTACAATGCAGAGAAGTTAGCCAAATACAAAATCACATCTCGGAAATCGTTCGATGCATGGGAGTTCCACTCTCCATCATATCAGATAGAGGTACGCAGTTTACTTCTAAGTTTTGGAGAACATTGCATGCTGAATTAGGTACTAGGTTGGACCTTAGTACTGCGTTTCACCTCAGACTGATGGTCAGTCTAAGCGAACAATTCAAGTGTTGGAGGATATGCTTCGTGCATGTGTGATAGAATTTGGTGGTCACTGGGATAACTTCTTACCCTTGGCGGAGTTTTCATACAATAATAGCTATCACTCCAGCATTGACATGGCTCCATTTGAAGCATTGTATGGGAGGGATGTAGGTCTCCCATTGGTTGGTTTGATGCATTTGAGGTTAGACCTTGGGGTACTGATCTGTTGAGAGATTCTATGGAGAAGGTGAAATCTATCCAAGAAAAGCTTCTAGCGGCGCAAAGTAGGCAAAAGGAGTATGCAGACCGAAAGGTTAGGGACTTGGAGTTCATGGAGGGTGAACAAGTCTTGTTGAAGGTTTCGCCCATGAAAGGGGTAATGCGGTTTGGCAAAAGAGGTAAACTAAGCCCAAGGTATATTGGTCCCTTCGAAGTACTTAAGCGAGTAGGGGAGGTGGCTTACGAATTAGCCTTGCCTCCAGGGCTGTCCGGAGTGCATCCGGTATTTCATGTGTCTATGTTAAAAAGATACCATGGGGATGGAAACTACATTATCCGTTGGGATTCAGTTTTGCTTGATGAGAATTTGACTTATGAGGAGGAACCAGTTGCTATTTTAGATAGAGAGGTTCGCAAGCTGAGGTCGAGAGAGATTGCATCCATCAAAGTTCAATGGAAGAATCGACCGGTTGAAGAGGCCACTTGGGAGAAGGAGGCAGATATGCAAGAAAAAAACCCACATCTGTTACAGATTCAGGTACTCCTTTCGCCCTTGTTCTTCTCTTTTGATCGTTCGAGGACGAACGATGGGTAAATTGGTATATATTGTAACGACCTGTTTAGTCGTTTTGAGCAGCAGAGATTTTATTTTTGGAAAAATTGGCTGAGACGATGGACACACGACGGACCGTCATGGGCACGACGGACCGTCGAGGGTGTCTCGTTCCAAAACACTTAGGAATTCTGAAATCTGAGTACTGAAATCGACTCTCTGAACTTTGTGACGGACCTGCAGGACGGACCGTCACAGGTACGACGAACCGTCGTGAGCCCCCGTTTCAAAACACTTTAACTCTTGAGGATTTAGTACAGGGAACGAGTCTCTGAACGTCGTGACGGGAGTGCAGGACGGACCGTCGTAGGTACGACGGGCCGTCACAGACTCCTTAAGGAACTCGAGTCCCTGACGAACCTGCATGACGGACCGTCGCAGGCACGACGGGCCGTCACAAGTTGCGTAATCCCAGCCAGAGTCGGATTTCTTTACAACGTTTTAAGGGACGTTTTGGACTATTCCTTCTTTAATTATAAAGTTAGAGGTTAATATTAATAAGTCTAATTACTTGGGGGTTAAAAGAGGTAACCTTAAGTTAATTAGTGGGTTATTATTGCCACCTTTTATTCTTAATTATATGCTAATTAGGGTAAAAGAAAGAGGGTTTGGAATAAGAAAAATAGAAAGAACAAAGAGAGAGAGAGGATTGAACGATAGAGAGAGGATCGAAGAAGAGAGAAACAAAGCTTGGGAAATTGCTTGCTTGATCAAATTCTTCGGTGGAGGTAGGTTATGGTTTTTACGATATTTGTAGTGAACTCTTAATAGAGAATGATATGTATTGATAGTATTGTAAACCCTGCTATGTGCTTAAATTGTATGCTTGCATGAATATGATTATATAAAATTGTGATTATATGAGCATGATGAAGTTATTGAATCCAAATCTTGAAAAACCCTAATCTCTTTGTTAATGATGATGCCTTGGTAATAAAGAAGGCTTGATAAATAAACTAAAGTACGAGAATGATGATGCCTTGATATAAGAGAAGGCTGGATGAATTGATAGAATGAGATTAGGGGATCGGAGTGTCACATTCCGACACATAGAATTAAGGATCGGGTGTCACGAACCG
Organism: Solanum corneliomulleri; assembly: GCA_027704805.1. Classification (NCBI taxonomy): domain Eukaryota; kingdom Viridiplantae; phylum Streptophyta; class Magnoliopsida; order Solanales; family Solanaceae; genus Solanum; species Solanum corneliomulleri. Next base: position 6,798 of record JAKWIY010000191.1, read on the forward strand.
ACACGTAGATTTAGGGATAGGGGGGTGTCACGAACCGACACGGACACGTAGATGTAGGGGATCGGGGTGCGTCCGAACCCACACGTAGATTTAGGGGATCGGAGGTGTCACGTACCGACACATAGATTAGGGGATCGGGTGTCACGAACCGACACGTAGAATTAGGGGATCGGAGTGTCACGTACCGACAATAGTAGTAGGGGATCGGAGTGTCACGTACCGACACAAGAGGAAGAAAGATAATGAATCTTGAAAGATGATAAAATATACTCAAGTTAATGAACCTAATTCCCAAATGAGTATGGTATTGAGGCTTGAGTCATCATGTGTGAACTTGACGGTAATTGTTAACGATACAGTACTTGTTGTTGCTACATGTTAAGCATCAGAGTTGATTTTTATAATATACTGATATATATTGTCTTTTATTTTGAGTTGGCCGATGATATCTACTCAGTACTTGTGTTTGTACTGACCCCCCTACTTTATGTTTTCTTCTTGTTATTTGTGGAGTGCAAGCAAACGTGCCGTCGTCTTCAACTGAACAGTGATTCTAGCCAGTCTTCGTCACACCGGATCTTCAGGGTGAGCTAATGCTTCTAGCTTGGACTGGATCTTCTTCTTCAAGTCTTGATGCCTTGAACTCCGGCATGGACTAGCTTTTCAATTGTTTTAGTTTCTTAGAATACTCATAGTTTAGTAATTTGATCGTAGATGTTCTTGTGGTGATGACTTCCAGATTTTGGGGAAATAATAGATGTTGAATTTTAATAGTTTGAATTGTTTTTATTAACGAGTTTAAGTCTTCCGCATTATTTTCTGTTGATATACATTGAAATGTTAAGGGTTAGATTGGGTGGGTTCGCTCACATAGGAGGGTAATTGTGGGTGCCAGTCACGGGCTCGGTTTTGGGTCCGGACACTCAAAGTTGAAGACATAAATATAAAATGAAGTTAGGTTAAAGGACATAGTTATGTATTATGCCTTATTTAAACATCATTGTTTGATCATGAAAGTTCTAGCACTATCTTGAAGTTGTATTTCAAATTTGGAACATAATTGTAAAGCTTGATTTTTAATTTCATTCATCACTTTAAAATGAAATTTAACATCATTCAAGTATTTCAAATATTCTTTAAAAAAGTTAACTAAATATAAATTTATAAATTTCAAATAAAATAAAAAAATATTTAAAATATATGATCAAACACCTGAAAATCATGCTTAGTTGTGTCATTTTAACAAAAAAATCTCTCATTTGAATAATTATTTACTTCCCAATGATTTTCTTTTAAATTCAAATTCATACCACATGTCTCTAAAGGAAGACAAATAAAATCAAATTTATATTGCTTGTGGTCATTAAAGTAAGAACCCTATGAGACTTTTATTAATTATTTTTACTTATTCTCTTTTTCATCTCATCACAATAGTCAATAATAATTGTTCGCTGTGTCATGACACTTTTTGTTTTTGTCTTAAGAGATGTTTTTAGTATGAATAAAAAAAGAGTAGTCTTTTGATCTAAAGCTTTTGTTTTTAAAATAAGAATTTTCAACATAAATTTTAGTTAATAAGATCTGAAAATTAATATCAAACATTGAAAAAGAAAATAAGATTTGAAATAAATAAATAACTATTTTATTTATTTTCACTTTAGTTGAAACATTCTTATAGTTTGATCAAAATATGATCATATTAACCATAGGAAAATGTCCTAGGCCAAAACATAACAAATTTGGACCTTATGTGTCAATTTGAAATACTACAAAACTCCCTATTCTTGCGCTTGAGTTACCTTTCAAGATAACTTTAAACCAAGTATGGTATTAATTAAGGGAAAATTGTGCATTATAGTAAACTATTAAATTAAAATTTAATAATATAGTTGTAGTTTCATTTAATTCTAATTCGTTGAAAATACATTGTCATTTGCCTCTCTTCCCTAAATCTCGCTCATCACTCTCTGGCTCGTCTCTCTCACTTTATACGAACAAAAATGCATAAATTGTGTTTGTTTTTGTATAAAAAAATGAGAGAGAGTTGTATATACAAATACAAATACACATCTCTTCGTCCTATACACTTAAAATTATACAAATACAAATCTTCTCCTGCCCAATTCTCCTTTGGCTTTCTCTCTATCTCGCTTTATAAAAACACAAATTATACAACTACAACTTACAATGTATAATTTGTGTTTGTATAAAGCAAGATAGAGAGAGATACAAATATTTTAACTCAATTCAATTCTATAGAAATTTCTATTTCATGCAAAAATACAAATACAATCTTCGATACATATACAAACACAAAAAGAAGAAGTCATCTTCTTCAAAGTCTTCAGCTCCGCGTTGCCTCCCCACCCAACCCCCCAATTAAATTTCTTCTTTGGATCCACCCACTATTTTCATACTCCTCTTTTTACGAATAGAGCCAAGTACAAAGGTTTTCCGGATTACTCCGCCTTTTTTTTTCATTTATATTTTAATTAAAGTTTTAAGAAGAAAGTGTATTGTGTATATTGTATTTTTTTCCGTTTGTTTTGTATCTTCTCTATTAAACTTCTTTAATCAATTTAATATGAAATACATCTTGTGTAACACACGTGTTGTGTTCGGAATCTAGTAATAGTATAAGTAGAGGGTATGATTTTTTTGGAAAACAATTGACTCGGATTAACTCCCTCTGCACGAGACAAAAAATAATACATGGGAGAACATGTGTGGGTAGATGATTCACAAGCAAAGAAAGTAGTTATGCTTCTAAGTTGGTGTATGCAAAGACCAAAAAATAACACAGTTACACATCTTGGTTAAGATCCATAAAAGTTCAATAATAAAAAGATTGAATAAAACACGGCTTATGCAGTTTATCCAAAATTATATTAAGTTGATTCCAAATCTATAAAAATATTTGTATTAGAACCATATGACTCGAGGCCCAATGTGTATCTTATATATTTTTCTTCAGTCAACAAAACCCCTGTTTTCCTAGATCAAAAAATAAAGAAGTCATGTAACCATAACATTATGTGAAACTCCCCTTGGGTATAACAATCAAATGTTACCAAATTTACTATTTGAAATTTTTTAAGTCCTTCCAAATGCTTCATACTCAATGCGATTGATCATTTTTCATTGTACCAATTCATACCTTGACAAAACACACTATCACAACCTAAACTCACCATGAAAAACTTGAATTTTGAATCCAATTGTGTAACTTAACCCCTTTTATCCATCACTATTAGCTCATACCTTGAAGATTTTTATGAATTCACGTATCTTAGCTTATCATTGATCGCCTCTCCATCGATCTTATCATATTTTTCTCTAAAAAATTCAATCATACTCATTACCAAGCTCAAAACCACGAATAAACTTATCATCACACTCAAGTTGAACGTATATACACTCATTTCTCAAATCTTATTCGATTGTTTTTTTTAACCAATCCGATAAACCCGTGACACTATTACCATACCAACGTAAAACGGATGAAATCATGTGTCTCTGAACCCAATTCTCAACCCATCTAAAGATACCTCCTTAGCTCTTGCAATCAAAGTAAATATCCTTGCTCTCTTCTCTTTCTGAATGTTAAACTACATTCCACTATTTTTAATTATGACTTTAGCTCCTTTCAATTCCATTTGAGTGACATCCCAACTCCTCATAAACTTATCATACAAGCACACTATTTAGAAAATAGCAGTGAACCATACCTTAGACATTTTAAAGTCATCATTACCGTACAAAAAGTATTTTCACCAACAAAACTTATCATATAGTTGTATTCCAATCATAATTCATCACAAACTCTTATAGTATCATGCTTAGTTAGCTCTTGTCATCCCCACGAAGTCAATCTTTTCATCAATATGACACGATAAAACTAGTTATACGAACCCAAATCGAAGGACTAAACCAATCTTATATGCACTTTCTTACTAACATCTTCAATTACCTTCCCACAAGTATATTTTTTTTGGACTTCTTTTACCCATAAGCTTGTCATTCTGATATCTATCTATTTCCTCGGACATTAAAATGGAATTATCGGTCCTTAGTTAAAACATTCGGAATAAACTTCTCAACTTAACACCTTGATACCACATGAACAATCCACCATTAAAATCTTCCTTATACACACACTTAACCCATTCATTCATAGTAACAAACTAGTTGGTTTCTCAAATTTGAATGCAACATCAAATCTTACTCGATGAGCATGTGATAAAATTGATATTTCCTTAAATAGTTAGTATTAACACTTGACAATCAATGTATCTGTTTTCATATAACACTAGTACCATATCGTGAAAGACTGTTAGATCCACCACTAGAACACATCATATCTATCGATACAACAACTATTTATATACCAGATCTAGCATCCAACCAATACACGATACAACAACTATTTATATAAGGAACTACGCACGAGTCATCACATAAATGAGAGAAAGAATGGACTGAAGTAAGAATCAAAACGGACAAAGAATGCACGATAGAGATTCAAAAAGTGAAGATATTTCCTAAAAGTCACTATAGCCTCTCAAAGATAAGTATAGACGTCTCCAACAGATCCTCAAGAGTCTACTTAGACTCGACTTGTGCACACGTGAGACCTATGAACCTGGGGCTCTGATACCATTTGTCACGACCCAAAAACGGACGTGATGACACTCGTCTTATCCCACCAAGACAAGTCAGCCTAAAACTCAACCATTACAATAAAGTGCGGAAATAAAATATAAGTAACTTAATAAAAAACCAAAAACCTGGTAGTCACGTGTACAAGCCTCTAAAGTATTATAAATGATTCAAAAGAAAAACTCAAGTCTCAAATGAACTTGTTTCTAGAATAGAACAAGATCATAATTAAGGAGAAGAATGTCTGCTGAGATGGAAACAACTATCTCACAAATCTCCAAGAAGCCTCGAAAAAGAAGAGAATGACAAGTACAACAAAAATCCAGGCTCATAACCTACAAAAATTTGTAGAAGCAAGGGGTGAGTACCAAACCACACGGTACTCAGCAACTAAACCTCTAAACACAAGCTAAGGGAATGAAATACGGGTACTCCTACCACCCCAACCGAACCTCCACAACTACAACCTGCATTAAAATCAACCCAACCTAACAGCTCACAATTTACATAGCACGTAGCTCAACAACAACACTTAGACAAATTACATATCCTCAACAACAACACTTCATCAAATTACATATCATCAACAACAATACTTCAACAAATTATATATCCGCAATAACAAGCTCAATATTCATCAATCACAAGTTCCGCAGAAAGGCAATCAGAAGATCAGCAAAAGACGATATCAAGTTCACTAATGATAAGTATGTGTAATGCAATGGAATGTCATGTCAAGTATAATGATGCATGTCTGACCTAGTGATATACACCCGCTGTCTCTCAGTCCGGGACCCATGGGGGATATATCTGTCCATGCATCTGTCGTGGCGCACAACATGACCCTCGATAATAATAACCATCGCGGCGCGCGATACGTTCCTCGAAATGGTACATCCTCTTTAAGTTTTCATTCTTTCTCAATGCACATAACACTTTTCACCATCATGTTTCAAAATAATGCAAATGACATGTTCACACAAATAAGTGGATATCACCATTTTCATAACATTGCATAATTCACAAAAATAATGATTCAAAAAGCCTTTCAAACCATTCTCCATTATGAACACATTACACACAACCAGTTATTCACATTGCCTTTTATTACCCTTTATTTTCATGATTAAAATTAATCAAGGTGGACAAGCCAACCCATCAGCAAATCTCGTTACTCACAAACATATACCACAAGGAAATACACGCATTCCATACACTTAACAAGAGTTTAGAAATCCACTTGCCTGAATCAATTAAGAATTTACTCCAGACTTGAGTCTTCCTCCTTCATTCCATTTCCAATTAAATCCAATCTATTCAAATAATTAAAGACAATAAGGTTTCGAAGTTAACAAAACTCATATTATCATATGTCTATCTTAGACCCAAAACTCACCAGAGTTTCTAAATCTTGATTCCAATCAATATATCAAATCTCATATTTCCTGAATTTCAAGTCTAAGGTTAAATCATATTTTCTCCAAATACTACAAACCTAATAATTATCATATAGTATAATACACTCCAACTATATATATATATATATATAGATATATATATATATATATATATATATATATATATAACAATGCATATTCAATTAATGCTAATACTAATTAACAGCAACAATAAATAAATAAGAACAATTAAACAAGTACGTGTACGTGAATCTTTTGATTTCACGCCCGACTCCTCGGAGCAGTTAGCACTGATAAATTTTTGTTCTCTTCTTTTATCTTCTTTTCTTATATAAATATATATTAAAAGTACTAAATTATAATAATTTATTTTAATATGGGTCAAATAATATAGTGTATTTGATAAATAATGATATTGACTCATTGACCCATTAATAATCAAATAAATAAATTAATTCTTTAATAAATATTCCTCAAATAAATTATCACTAACCAATTAAATAACCTAGTTAAACAAATAGTTTTAAAACTTTTTAAATCAACTTTTTCCACTAATTCAACAAAACTCGGGGTAACTATCGAGAGGGATAAAAATAGTAATTTTATAAAAAAATTTACTAAAATGACCATCCGGGTCATTACATATTCACTCCCCAAATGGAATGTGTTTAGGTAGTGATAGCGATGAATTTCGTGTTGTAACATACCATTGATGACACGGCCCGAGGCTACCCCCAGGACGTAAACGCTAGATCTAGAATCACAAATGACCCCAAGTTAATCCTAAGCGAGCGTATTATAAGCGGGCTGAATATTCTATAAAATAAACTGATGCATATGCTAAATCGTGATAAAACTTAATAGTGGGGAGTACCCAAACTGGTTTGAATATATAAAAATACAAAATCTAGCTATGTCTGAAATAAGCCTCTAACTGACTAGAGATGCTAGGACATACCCTAAGCTAACTCTAGCAAAACTGAAACTTAAAGACTAAAGGTAAAAGAAAACATATCAGTCGCCCTCAAAGAATGAGGACTCACTACTGACAATGCTAAACTTGAGATGAGGAATCGATCCATGCATAATCTGAATGTTGAGGACCTGAATCTACATCACGAAAAATGTAGCACAGGATATGCGTTAGTATTTGAAAGGTACTGAGCATACATGATAAGATAAAGGTGAACAATATATGCATAACTGAAATAAAGCATACTGAGTAATGATATAATCTGAACATGATAAAGATATTAAGATAAACTAAAAATACACTAAACTGAATGTAATGACCAAGTACATAACATGCTGAAACTGAATATTAAAATGTAATTCCAAACCTGGTCAATGCACTAGAATCTGACTATGGGAGATGCTAACAATTGACATAAAACCATATGAGCTAAATTTAAAGTTCGATGTATACGCCTAATCGAGAGGACGCAATATGTCTTGCCAAGGATATGGAGGCATGACTGATGTGATCACAAAATATAATGCCCACAAAGGGACTTACATACAATCTTACGGGGGCACGTAATTCTATACTATAGGGTGACTAATCCTAGTCCACTCGGTATTAAGCTTACTCCCAAATAGAATGTATACAATACAATATAACTTAATATAAACTGGACAGCTCAAGATTCTGACATGCTAACTGAAATCCAATATTAAGTACTGATAATGTAATATTTTTAAACTGATGCATATATTTCTGTATAAACTGACACATGTATTTCTATATAAACTGACCTAGCAAGTGTTTATCATGAACTAAACGAATTTATACAACTATGGTTCTAAATTTCATTCAAGAATTAAGCAACATAGTTACAAAAATATAATATTTTGATTAAGATTAATCTAACAAATAAATCGCATCAATAATCTGAAGTTCTAAAAACCTTAAGTCTCAGCATAATGAAGGGATAAAGAATCTGATTGAAATCTAGGGACCTAATGGGTGAAAGGAATAAGGAACATACTTGGTGACGAATTTCATGGAGAAATCTTTCGATTTAGGGGCTGAAATTGATGGAAACCTTATCGCATTCTTGGAAGTGTTTGGATCGCTTGCTTTCTCTTCTTTTCGTTCTAATTGCATGAATTTTGGATAATGAATTAACTAGGATAGATTCAAATTAAGTTACTAGGCTAAAACTGACCAAAACTACGTCACTTAGGGGTTGAATGACGTGATTTAGTATTCCAACACACAAGGAAAAGACCAAACGATCCCTGACTTAAAAATTGTCGGAGGGTAACCGATGGAGCAGACTAATGAACCGTGGATGGACCGACGATTCATTCGAGTCGGTTGTCGTTCAACGTTTGGAGGTTGGAGTTGCTGACCACGATCCACGGAACTGGCCCACTGTCCTACGATCCATAAATCCTAGTCGTGGGTCACGCCTTGGCTAAATTTTCTAGGGTTCTAGGAGGTGGTTGCAGGTAGCCAACGACGGACTCCACCTACGGTCCGTAGGTGGTACCCATCGGTGGCACCTGGAACTTTTGAAATGGCCATGATTGATCTTTCTAGATTATGGGGTGTTACAATTGAGTCTACTCTTTTTTCTTTTAAAAATAGCCAAAAATAAAATACTAGCTAAAATGTAAAATAAGAAAAACTCAAGAAATATTTTTTGTAAATTTTCTTATTGTGGACAGATTTTTGGCGAAATGGTCTGATAGATCTTTGTACTTGTATAAGTTTGTATTGTGGATCCTTTTGCTCTATACTTTATAATCAACTACACCCTTAAACTTCTTAAAACACAATATTTAAAACCTCTTTGACCATTGAGCAAACCTATATGACTTAAATATTGTGGAGTTAAAAGAATGTGTGATTGCACTTGCTTTTCAGCACATAAATACACTATATTTTATTTTTAAATATTTTTTTGTTAAAAAAGATTATTTCTTCTCGTCTTCGACAAAATATTTCTCTTCTTTTCCTACACTCTCCCCACCCCTAATTCTAAACTTTCTTATCTTCTTCAACAAATCACTCAGTGCATCCATTCTTTCCGTTTCCTTTGAAATCACCTGTCATATCCTTTATTTTTCTTCTTCAAACCATTCCCATCTTTGCGATATATCAACAACCCGCCATTAAATTTTTTTCCATCCCTCGTTTTTATGTATCTTTAGTGTTTTTATATTTTAAAAGTTGAAAACATCATTTATGTTTGTTAAATTCAAAAAGAAGGTTGTAAGGTCTCTCAAAATGAAGCAATCTCCTTAGAGTATCATATATGAAAATGCTTATAATGCTATGACATGTATATAATGAACTTGCATATTGTTGATACTATATGTTGATTGGTGTCACTTATGAATATGTGATGGTTTATATTGTTAAAGTATGATATTATGTACTCTTAAATGTTATGATATGTGAAGTAGGATGTTAGTCGTGATTCTTGTTGGGTTACTTGATTTAGTAAGGTTATGGGGTTTTGCTTGGTCATTGCACTTGTTGACTTGATAGGGGTTCATGGGTAATTGTCTTGCGTTGGATATGTTGAAATGTACTCTTATACATGCTTGTTGCTAATATGACTTGATGATAGAGTTACTTGAATAGGTTTTCAACTATATGCTATGCATGTTGACTTGACTAGACTTGATGTTGTTAGTTTTGTAATGTACATGCCTATGACTTAATGAACATGTAATATTGATTGGTAAAGTCTTGTTGAATGTGCATAAAGGTTATAATGAAAAGTGCATACTTTATGAAATGTCCCTTTTCTTAGTATGTTTTCATAGTATGTGTGTATATTGTTTCATACTTAGTACAAGTGGTGTACTAATCCCGTTTCTTCCTTTTTCCCAACATTTTAGATTATGGTCGTTGACGTGCTTTGAAGACGACTTGTAGAAGGTTTGGATATCTTATTTATCCAAGTAGGGTAGTTTCTCACTTTCCGAGGGCGATGTCACTATCTAGCTTATGGAGTTGTTCTGAGTTTAAGACTATTATGTCCATTCTTTTCCATTTAGTATAAAACATTGTATAGCCCATGTGAGGCACCCTTACTTTGATGTATGGGTTATGCCCAAGTCATTACACTCTTATTAGATGGTTATGAGATGAGACGACTATTATGGCTATGTTATATTTTATATACTTACGTGCAATAAAAGTAGAAGACTAAGTAATATTCCTATACGAAGGGTCTATGTATACTCGATATATATATATATATATATATATCTATACATATATATGTTGTGCTAAATTTGACCTGTGAATGTTTTAATGTAAACTAAGAGTCTAGTCTTAGTCCCCAAAGAGGACGACGACGCCAGTTATGTCTAGGGGGTAAACCCAGATGTGACAATGATCACACATGTGAATCTATATGCCTAATCTTTCTTTCCATATCATGATCTACGGTGTATTGATGATTTTAAGATAATTGAATGAGGTTGTTAGGTTAGGAGTGGTCTATATGTCTATCGTTGATGATGTAGTCTTGATGAATGACCCTCTACCTATGTATCCCTCTTTGATTGTGTGGTCTTATATGTATGATTAGGAGTCTTCTATTCAAATGTTAGGATATAATATTGTCTCCTATGATGTAATGTAAATGTTTGTAGTCGATAGTCCTTAATACTTTATGTGTGTGAGATGTAAGACTCGATGAATGTGGTATATGTGTTGTGATCTTTATAGGGTGCTTCCTCAATACTATGTTGTTTCCAATATGTGATCATGTTGACCAATGTACACACACATCTCATGCATGACTATAAGGGTTGTATGTTCATGAAAGTATGAAGAAGGTACCTTAACTAGTATGGCTTGATAAGTGTACTAGTATGGGTAAAGATACGGGACTTTGCCTATACATTGCACGTGTTTACCTTGATAGAATAGTTCCTAGTGTGATTACTCTATGTACATGAATGTAAATGAATGATTAAGCTATGAATATAAAAGTGTATGATATGATTAAGTATGAAAATGTATTGTGCCTAAATGTGTTTAAATGAATGGGTTGCTCATATATGTACACCTATACACTATGCATGAATAAAGTGAAGTATGAACATGTGTGGTCCAAGGGTGTTTATTTGAAAGGTTTGCTCACATATATGTACACACACATGAAAACATGTATATGATGCTTGTATGATGATATAGTAAATAGAGGGTCTCTTGAAAGGTGTTCTCAATTGTATCCTACACTAGATGGTGCTTGAATATGTTATGTCCATGTGAAAGATTTTCTCACATGATTTTGGTTGATGAAAGGACTCTCTCTCATATATGACCAATGAGCTAAGCATATGAGGAGTTAGACCTCCTAAAGCCTACTTTTATAAAGTAATGTTAATAAAGGCTTTTCAATAAAGGGAACTTAGCTTAGCACCAAGTGAACTTGAAGATGAGGGGTGCTCTTCCCAGTGTGGGAAAGCTTGTTCAACATAGTCCTCACGAGGTGGATAACTACAACGCCTCAATAGGCATAAAGAGGGTTTACATATATGCCTCCAAGTTCCATAAACTATGTCTTCCCCATAGGATCTAACAAATGATATCACCTAATATGCTAGCATGATGTTAATGTTCTACTTTAGCAAAGTAGAGCGCCTCCTTTTGGTGTGAGGTTTTACAACACCAGATTCCATGTTTAGCACCCATGGTTTTAGTATCGGCTAAGGCTATAGTTTCCCTAAAGTAAAATGGACGATGGAAGTAAAGTTAGGAACCCTAAGTAGGATATCCTAAGGGAAATTGCTTATTGTAGGTGGGGGTATGAGACTTCACCTATGCATTGCACAAGTAGTTCTTGAAGGAAGTTCTATGAAGGTGTTCTATATGTATATGTTTATGTCTCTTATGTATGACATTAAGGTATTAACATACTTGTTATGATGAGTTCTATGGTGTCTATTTGATGTGGTCTCACCTTATATGCATAATGTTTGTCTTAATGACTATATGTAGAAGGTCTTACTTGGCATGTATGAAATTATCTGTACTTGTCTTGTTGATGTACGAAGTAAATGATACTTGTGGTCTCTTTATGAATTTACTTAGTATATGTGAGGTTATGGGACTTCACATGTACATAGCACTAGTAGGCTTAGATTGGGATTGTTAATAAGGTCTTATGATGTCTTTATGAAGTGAAGTCCAAGTATGCTATTTGTTGACTAGTCTCTTATGATGTCATTGGTAGTGTTGTCTTGTATGTTATCTTGGAATGAGTCTTCTATATGGTTCATGAAGTATGTTCGGTCAGATGTGAAGTATGAGTCTTATGATATGTTATGTTTCTATAAATGTGTATGTTTAAGTTAAAGAAGGTGTTGTATGAATGTTCACCTTAGTGGTCTTAAGGTGATGCTTGAGTGTGGATGGTGGAATGGGAGACTACTCGTGCAATGCACCAAATATCACTAGAGTGTTACTTAGGGGTTAATGAATTAAGGTAAAAGAAGGAAGTTTTATGAATATGATTAATGTGTTTTAAATGCAGTGTGACTTGGTGTGTTGACATGAATAGTGTCTATGCCTATATGAAGTATGTGAACTATATTGTATAATTGTGTCAATGTTCATGAAAATTCTTTGAAAAGACATGTTGCATGATTTCAAAGAAAAATGTCCTATTTAAATGTATGTTTTTGCATGGTTGTCATACTTAGTGCATTTTTGTACTAACACCATTCTTCTCTTTTTTACACAAAGTGTAGGTTATGGATACTTAAAGGATGTCTCTAAGGTGAATGGCTTGATATGTGTTTCTCAAGCTCAAGGAAAGGGATCCTTAAGTTCAAGGATTTCCTATACCATGTTTTATTTAAAGTTATGTAATAGATTAGTTAATGTTTTATGTTGTAAGGGTTGTATCCCTATTCTATTCTATGATGTTGAGTATAAGATAGCAAAAAGAATTTTACAGTCTAAATATGCATTATGACTTATATTTAATATATGTATATGAAGAGATATTTCTAGCATATGTTGTGCTATGAAAAAATTTATATTTTCCGCTAAATTTATTATGACAATGCGATGAATAATAAACATGGGCTCGTATAAGACCTCCGAGAGGTCAAGTACGTCATGTTACTTTTAGGGGGTGCTCCCCGATCATGACAAAGGTATGATATGCATTGACGTAAAGAGTGATGACGACGATGGAAAAAGTTGAAAACTCCATTATGAGCTTGAGAAAGCTTGAAGAACAACAAATGCTTCTTATGAATTTGTGAAATTAATTCAAATTTGTGGTTGAGGCTCGTTGTATTTATGTTAGTAAAACTTGTAGTTGAAATTTTAAGTCAAATAAAGAAGAATTTCATCTATTTGGCATGAATTTTGTGTTTGAATTGTGAGCATATATGAGGATTAAAGAACGTGACTATTTAAAAATTTACAAAAGTTGAATATTCAATTTTTTTAATATTTAATTTCTTATATGTCATTGAAAATGACATGGAATTACATGTATAAGAGGTTGAAGGACACACAAAGTGATCTGATGACAAAGGGATTTAAAATATAGTAGTATTTTAACGAGTTTAAGAGTGTAATTGATAGTGTTGAGTAGGAGGATTCTAAACACAAATGCATACAAGTATAAGGGTCCATCAGACCATTTCGTATAGATATTTTACTCCAACGGCCACACTTGAGCCTAACCAAAGTTCCTCTCTATGACTATATTACTCAATAATAGAGGAAGTGTATTGTGGGATTATATCATATTATAATATTTTATTAAAGCGGAGGAAATAAAGTTAAATGTTATATTATCATTTTATTGCTACACTGATAAAAATATTATAAAATACTAATCAATTAAATATCATCATATATCATATCTTATCACCTATTACTAAAAGTGGAAAGAAATAAAGTTAAAAGTTGTATTATCATTTTATTTCTACATCGATAAAAATATTATAAAATATCTAATCAAATAAATATTATTATTATATGAACACAAATATAATGTTAGTAACTTTTAGTAATAAGACAATCAATACAAAAAATTAGGGGTTTCAAGTGGGTGGGTTGGATTGAAATTGGAGATACTAAAATGGGTTGAATATAAATCGGGCTCAAGTTCACTTTGGGCTCAAATGGGTAGGGTTCAAATGAGCTAAAAATGGATTGGGTCTTGACCCGCCCAATTTGACCTGATTAATCTCAATAATCTTAACAAAGTGATATTTAACTTATATAATCACAATGCAAATTTTGGCTCAAGATTTAAAAAAAAGTGAAAAATTGATAGATAAATCCTAAAAGATATTAAATAGATGAAATTCATACATTTAATATAGGAACATAACTTAGTAAAAAATTTTAAAACGGGTTGAAATTGGAGATTGAATTGGGCTCATTTGAGAATTCTCCTAAAATGGATTCGATTTGAATGAGTTGAAATTGAATCCAATTTAAATTATCTTGAGTCCAACACTTAGAATTTTGAACGGATTGAACGAATTACCTATGTTTGCGTTCATTTTTACACCCCTACTAAAAAGTTTTTATTTTCTTGCGGTAAACAAGAGTCAAACAAATGCATCAATCAGTTTTAGTTTAGCATGCCCAGAGAATTTTAAAGGTTGCAAAAATTGTTTTATATATACACCAAATAACATGATATTATATCTCAATAGTCATTTTTGTTAATTGAATAATGCATTAAAAGAAATAAATGAACGGTTATTTATTTTTATCTTCTCTTTAAATATTCACCTTCATAATTCATATCTATGATTTATAATTGGTACTTTAAATGTTTATAACTCTCATTTTTTTCATATACATAACATTCAAATATTTAATTTAAAACTTTAAGATGCCTTTTGATATTCCTCCATTTATCTTTTATTTTTTTTTTGGTTTCACTCCTATTCAAGGTTATTCTATCCATTATATATTTAAATTAGTGCGATCATATATCATTATTGTACCATCTGATTCATGTTTTAGTTTGACTCGATAAAGAAGCCTCTTAAGTTTTGATTGGCTATAGGAGAAGGTGTCGACAAGTACTCAAAAATTAAAGTAATGTACTAATTCTATATTTCTTTCTATTATATATTTAGAATGATTAAACTCTTAAGAAAGAAGTGTATTGTGTTTGTTGTATTTTTTTTCTTTGTTTATTATTTTGTATTTTTTCTCTATTAAATTCTTTAATTACTTTAATTTGAAATACAATGCACATGTCCGGAAATTAGTAATTATGTAAATAGAGAACATATTTTTCTTTGTAAAACAATTGACTCACATAAACTCCCTTTGCACGACATAAAACATATATCCGATGGGAGAAAGAATATGTGGGTGGATGATTCACAAGCAAATAAAGTAGGTATGTTTCTAAATCGATGTATGCAAAGATCAAAATATAGTTTCTCATCTAGGTTAAGACTCATAAAATTCAATAATAAAAAGTTCGAGCAAATTATGACTTATCCAATTAATATAAAATTATATTAAGTTGAGTCCAAGTCGATATAAGCATGTGTACTAGAACCACATGACTCGAGGGGTTTTTTATACCTTCCTCTTAGTGAACAAAGATCCTTACTCGGCCTTTTATTTATCTAGATTGAAAAAATAAATAAGTCATTTTCTTTTAATTAGGAATTGAAATAGTGACTCGTAACACCATAACTTAATTCTAAGTGATGATTCTTAATAAACAAAATAATCAATACTATCACTTTAATTAAAAAAAATCATTTTGTTTTTCTTAGATAAAAGGCGCACTGTAAGAGTTAGTGTTTCAATTAATTTTGAAACAAATTCATCCACTTTGAAATAACAAATACATGAATGTGAGTTGTAACATTCATTTATTTTAATTCTATGTTACAAACATTTGCAAGAAGTTTTTTTTTAATTCTACGTTATGGGTTTTTGGAAGACAAGTTTTTTGTTTCCAATTCATGAACCTAATAAATTCTATTAATTAAAATCTTTTTCTTGCAAAACTTTTTATCCTATAAATTGAGTTTCCTTTGGTTGAAAAAGAGAAGCATTCAAACAAAAGTACTTTCCCTTGAAAACACTTGTGAGACATTGATCAAAAGGTGAAATCACCAATTCAAGAATAGAAGAGCAACATTCTTGAATGCTACTTGTTTTGTGGCTAGTTGAATCCCGAAGATAGAGTTGTTATTTATTCTTCCGATTGCTCGTGGGAGAGACTCCAACTATCTTCAAGAAACGTATTAACGTGCCTCTAAGCCAAGCAAGTTTTATTTTGTATTCCTTGTAATTTTATCATTCTTGTTCATTTGTTCTAACAATTTGAAGATAGTTGTCTCTATGGCATCCACATCAATAACGAACAATGTTCCATCTTTGCCTAATCCTAATTTAAAAAATATTTGATGGAAAAGACTTTTCTAGATGGCGTGGAAAGATGGAATTCTTTTTAAGACGATTAAAGTTGGGTATGTTCTTGAGAACCTTGTCCTGAGGTCCTAGTTCTGAGGTAGCAACGGACGAGGCTACTTTAATTAAAGAACAAATTGCCAAATGGCAACGATGATGATTACTTATGCAAAAATTATATTCTTGGAGGAATGTCCAATAAATGTTATGATCAATATTATATTAAGTGTAAATTTGCTAAGGAGATTTGGGATACTCTTAAAGCTATTCATTTAGCAGAAGAGGCGAGTTCAAAGAAATTTCTTGTTTCAAATTATATGGAGTTCAAAATGGTTGATGACAAGTCAATCACTGAACAAGTACAAGAATTTCAACTTATAGCCAACAAAATTGTTATAACTGGAATTGCTCTTGATGAAAACTTTCATGTTGGTGCGATTGTCTCAAAACTTCCTCCATCTTGGAAAAAGTACAGAAGCAAACTCTTACACAAGAAGGAAGATTTGACTCTTGAACAATTATTGCAACACTTGCAAATTGAACAAGAGACACGATACCGCGACAATAACATCTTGAGGGAGCCTATCATGAAAGCTCATGTTGTTGAAGAAAAGATCAAAAAGGAACCTGCCAATAATAAATTTTTGAAGGCAAAGAAGAGTAAAAATTTCAAGCGTACTTATTCTAATTCTAAGTCGATTGAATGTTATCATTGTTATAAAATTGATCATTATGCACGTGATTGTAAAATTCTTAAAGCTGAAAAGAAGAAAGAAAAGGCAAATAACAATACAAAAAATGAACTGGTGGCAATGGTCACAGAAGCATTTGTAGCGGGAGATCAAGTGGAATGGTGGATAGACACTGGTGCAACTCGTCATATATCAGGTAATCAAAATTCTTTCACGACATATGAATTAGTGGGGGGCGATAAAGTTTTGCATATGGGAAACTCATCCTCTGCTAAGGTTGTGGGAAAGGGAACTGTTGAACTAAAATTCACTTCCGGAAAGATTGTTACATTGATAGACGTATTGCATGTTCCTGATATTCGAAAGAACTTGGTGTCAGGTACGCTTCTTTCGAAGCATGGTTTTAAAATGATTTTTGAGGCAGATAAATTTATTTTGTCTAAACAAGGCATGTTTGTTGGAAAAGGTTATGCTATAAATGGCATGTTCAAACTCAATATTGAAAATGAAAATAATTCTGCTTATATTGTGGAGTCTTTAGATTTATGGCATGAACGTCTTGGTCATATGAATTTTAGATCCATTCAACTTATGATGAAAAATGGATTAATTAAAGACTGTGGAAAGGATCATGTTGCTAAGTGTATTACTTGTAGTAATGTAAAATAAAAACAAAGAAACCTTTTAAGTCTGTTGAAAGGATATCCATACTTTTGGAATTAATCCAGACTGATATTTGTGAGATGGATTGTTTATCACGTCATGGAAAGAGATATTTTATCACTTTCATTGACGATTACTCAAGGTATACATATGTCTTTCCATTAAAAACAAAAGATGAGGCATTTGAGACTTTTAAAACATATAAAGCAGAAGTTGAAAATAAATTGAGTTTGAAGATTAAATCAATTAGATCTGATAGAGGTGGAGAATATTTAAAATCAAATTTTATTGATTTTTGTGAAAAGGAAGGCATTGAGAAACAATTGACTATGCCTTATACACCACAACAAAATGTGTGTAGCAGAAAGAAAAAAATAGAACTCTCATTGAAATGGTTAACTCTATGCTTTATGGATCTGGTATCACTGAAAATTTGTGGACTGAAGCCTTATTTTCTGCATGTCATATTTTGAATCGAATTCATTCCAAGAAACATGATTCATCTCCGTATGAACTTTGGAAGAATCGAAAGCCAAATATAAATTATTTTAAAGTATGGGGTTGTTTGGCTCATGTTAGATTACCAGATCAACAATTGACTAAGATTGGATATAGAGGAGTAGATTGTGTATTTATTGGTTATTCACAAACCAGTAAGGCTTATAGATTTTTGAATCTTGAGACTCCAAGCCCTCACACAATTATTGAATCGTTGCATGCTAACTTTGTTGAGCATATATTTCCTAAGAAAAAAGAGTCTTTGGAACAAAATACAAGTTCTTCTATATCTACTCTTAAAAGAAAAATAGTTGAACCTTTGGAAGAAAGTCAACCAAGACGTAGTGCAAGATCAGCCAAACCAAGAGACTTTGGACCAAATTTTCAAGTCTATTTAGTTGAAAGGGATCCTGAAAGTTATGCTGAAGCAATGGCTTCACATGATGCTCCTTTCTGGCGTGAAGCTATTGATGATGAAATGCACTCCATTATGTCAAACAATACATGGATTTTATCAGACCTCCCTCCTGGATGTAAGTCTATTGGTGTAGATGGATCTTTAGAAAGAAATTAAAATCTGATGGAACCTTAGATAAGTACAAAGCTCGTTTGGTGGCAAAAGGTTTTACTCAATTGAAAGATATTGATTATTTTGATACATTTGCAACTGTAGCTCGAATGACTTCTATTCGACTCTGATTGCTTTAGCCGCAATTCATAGCCTAGTAATACATCAAATGGATGTGAAGACTGCATTTGTGAATGGAGATCTAGATGAAGAGGTTTACATGAAACAACCAGAAGGATTTGTCGTTCCTGGTCAAGAACACAAAGTTTGTAAGCTTCTTAAATCTCTGTATGGATTAAAACAAGCTCCAAAACAATGGAATGAGAAATTTAGAAGAGTAATGATTTCTAATGGCTACTCATCAATGGTGGTGATATTTGTATATTTAGCAAATTTCAAGAAAAAATATGGTGTTATAATATGTCTTTATGAAGATGATATGTTGATCTTTGGAACTGATATTGAAAGAGTCAAAGAAACAAAAAAATTCTAGCTTCTCAATTTGAAATGAAAGATCTTGGAGAAGCTGATGTAATTCTGGGTATTAAAATTATAAGATCAGCGAATGGCTTGACTCTTACTCAATCAAGTTATATTGAGAAAGTTCTAAAGAGGTTTGGTCACTTTGATGACAAACCTGCTCCTACACCATTTGATCCTAGTATCAAACTAATGCGGAACTCTAGTGATGTTCTCGATCAGCTTACATATTCTCAGATTGTTGGGAGTCTTATGTATTCCATGCATTGTACCAGGCCGAATATTGGTTACGCAGTACGAACTTTGAGCAAGTTTACTATTAATCCCGGAGTTGAACATTGGAATGTCTTAATTCATGTTTTAAGATACCTGAAGGGTACAATTAATGTTGGCCTGCGTTATTCTACATTTCCCATTGTTCTTGAAGGCTATAGTGATGCTACTTGGAATTCTGATCTGAATGACTCTAAATCTATTACTGCTTGGATTTTCACTTTGGCTGGAGCAGCGATCTCTTGGAAATCAAAGAAGCAAACATGTATTACTCATTCAACCATGGAGTCAGAATTTATAGCTATGTCTTCTGCTGGAGAAGAAGATGATTGGTTGCGATCAATGCTGATAGATATTCCTTTATGGAGTAAGCCAATACCACCTTTAACTATCTGTTGTGATAATCAAGCTATATTCGGGCTTCAAGTGACTGCTATAATGGCAAGTCGAGACAAGTTCGTCTCAAACATAATCATGTCAGGAGATTATTGGAGGAAGGCGTGATATCGCTTCAATATGTGAAGTCCAGATTTAATTTAGCGGATCCTTTGTCTAAAGGGTTAGGCAAAGAGTTAGTGGTGGAAACTTGTAATGAGATCGGAATAAAGCCTGTTGTAAATTAATTGTACTTTATGGTAACCCTACCTAATGATGTAATCTTGGGTTCAAAGGGAAAAACAAGTAAAGTTACAATTGTGAAGCACATCAATAAAATTCTCATTTTCAAAATAAAATGAAATAAGTAGATGTGCATGATTGAGATTCGTTCTCTTCATAAATTTATAAGACCGATCTCGGTTGGAGTTAGTAAGAAAACTCTTGATAATTTTTTTTTCGATATTTCTACTGAAGAGAGAGGATGAGATATATGTTCTCTTAATAAGTCTATAAATCGATTTCGATTGGAGTGTGTAGGAATACTCTTGATAGATTTACCGATACTTTGTGTAAAGGAGGATGAGATTAATTTCTCTTAATGAAGTTCATAGACTATTTGGTCGGAGTATGCAAAGTTACTCTTGATGAATTCACCGCACTAAGTGCGAAGTGGAGGCCGCTTCAATAAGATTTTAACAGAAAATCTTAAAGCACTTGGCTAAAAAGGATTCAGGACACATGGCCGTAAGGTGTCAAAGGATTTCGATTTTCACCAGAACATAGTGATATACGTGGAGTATTTTTCTAACTTCATTCAATGATGCACTTAGTTCAAGATTTGTTCACTAAGTAGTCAATGATTTAGAAAAACCTTCACTAGCTAATGGTTCAAGTCCAAAAGACACCATTATTGATGCATGTTGCTAGATTAATGTCTCAAAATATTTTTTGGATTTTACAAAGATAAAATTTCTTGAAACAAGTGGGGGATTGTAAGAGTTAGTGTTTCAATTAATTTTGAAACAAATTCATCCACTTTGAAATAACAAATACATGAATGTGAGTTGTAACATTCATTTATTTTAATTCTATGTTACAAATATTTGCAAGAAGTTTTTTTTTAATTCTACGTTATGGTTTTTGAAGACAAGTTTTTTGTTTCCAATTCATGAACCTAATAAATTCTATTAATTAAAATCTTTTTCTTGCAAAACTTTTTATTCTATAAATTGAGTTTCCTTTGGTTGAAAAAGAGAAGCATTCAAACAAAAGTACTTTCCCTTGAAAACACTTGTGAGACATTGATCAAAAGGTGAAATCACCAATTCAAGAATAGAAGAGCAACATTCTTGAATGCTACTTGTTTTGTGGCTTAGTTGAATCCCGAAGATAGAGTTGTTATTTATTCTTCCGATTGCTCGTAGGAGAGACTCCAACTATCTTCAAGAAACGTATTAACGTGCCTCTAAGCCAAGCAAGTTTTATTTTGTATTCCTTGTAATTTTATCATTCTTGTTCATTTGTTCTAACACGCACTCCAGAGAGAAAAGAAGGGTGTCACAACTCTTATCTTAAGGCTAATAAAAAGTACAACTACAATTGTATTGAGGCTTGTCCGGCTATGATAATGATATTGGTGTGCATGTTGCACATTCGGGTTTTAAAAAAAAAGGCTTCACTTGTATTTTTCATCAAGTA
The DNA here is from genome assembly GCA_027704805.1 of Solanum corneliomulleri. Classification (NCBI taxonomy): domain Eukaryota; kingdom Viridiplantae; phylum Streptophyta; class Magnoliopsida; order Solanales; family Solanaceae; genus Solanum; species Solanum corneliomulleri. The sequence continues at coordinate 28,518 of JAKWIY010000191.1, forward strand.
GAAAAAAAATTAGGGGAAAGAGACCTATATGGGATGATTAAGAGGAATGATATTTCTAAAGGATCATTTTAACTATATCTTGCCTTTTTACCTATGATCTACAATTTTAATATCAATTGTGGCAATGCATATCAAGTTGTCTTGTCGTAGATATTATTTTCTTCGATGAATGTGTTACCTCTTGTAAGGATGCAACGGGACAGGAAGCCTTAAGGTATTTTATCTCCTATAGATAGGATGGAAGTAAAGTCAATTGTGGCAATGCATATCAAGTTGTCTTGTCGTAGATATTATTTTCTTCGATGAATGTGTTACCTCTTGTAAGGATGCAACGGGACAGGAAGCCTTAAGGTATTTTATCTCCTATAGATAGGATGGAAGTAAAGCTAAATTCTAAAAGATATACATCTTCGATTGGTTCAAAAGGAAAGTGTGAAGGAAATGCAGATCATAATTAACCCATAAGCAAAAGAGAAATTTATTATATGGCGTACAATCATATTGTTAAAATTTTGTGGAACTCTACAAGATGCATTCAATTCGAGTTGCGACTATACAAATTGTGTTCAACTCAAATAAGGATTTTTGGAGGCTACTCAACCCTAAACCCTAGTTTATGCCTATATAAAGGGTACTAAATTCCCTTAAAAGGCATCTCGGAAATTTCATAAAGAGATCAAGATCTCGAATACTCCACAAATTGATGGTTTATTCATAAAGAGATGTCAAAATCTAAATCATCCTAATTCGATAAATACGTCACTAACAACCCTCGAATCATGGATAAATCCTAGGAGAGTAGAATCAAGGGATCAACAAAATTGTACCCCCAATCTATCTTGATTAATAAGATCATGTTTTTTCATATTTTATTTGTATGGTTTATTTATTTTCCATATGTTTAAAATATGTTGCAAACAAACTAGCACGCCCAGTTGGACCAATTTGCCCTTCATCTCTTCTCTCTTAAATCAAATCTGAAAATCTGAAGCTGCAAAGGTGGAAGAATGAGTACTTCAAGTCTCGTCTTTGAGTTTCATAAGTCTACCCTCCGTCAAGCCTTGAAGCGGGGGGGCATTTGAAGACATTAAAATTTTGCAAGATGCGTTCAATTCGAATTGAGACTCTACAAATTGTGTTCAACTCAAATAAGGATTCTTGGAAGCTACTCAACCATAAACCCTAGTTTATGTGTATATAAAAGGGTATTAAATTCCCTTAAAAGACATCTCAGAAATTTCATAAAAAGATCAAGATCTCGAATACTCCACAAATTGATGATTTACTCATAAAGAGAGGTCAAAATCTAAATCATGCTAGTTCGAGAAATACGCAACTAACGGCCCTCGAATCATGAATAAATCATAGGAGAGTAGAATCAAGGGATCAACAGAATTGTATCTGCTATCTTAATCAATAAAATTATGTTTCTTCATATTTTATTTGTATGATTGTTTTTTCCATATATTTAAAATTTGTTGCAAACACATATAGATTCAGATAAAATTATATAGTATTTGTATCTAATTAGGTTCCTAAACCCAAGTTCTACAATTTTTATATTGAGAAATTACTGCAGAAGTCTCAACTTGATTAATAAAATTTATAACATTTTATAAGAATTGCAGAGCCAAACATTGTCACATACAATCCCCTCAGTGTGAAGGCAATTTTAATTACCCTACTCGCTTTGAGATTTGTTTAAATATTTGAGTTATATGTAAAATAAAAAAATATATATTTACGCTTACTTATCTTATATAAAATGAACTTTTTTTTTTCTAATTTTCTCTTTAAAAAATTAAAATAGTTTTTGCTTTTATGGGTTGATTTTTATTTTTGAGAAAAAATAAGATGAATTCAAGTTTGAAAATGATTTGACCATGTTTTTTTCGAAATAATTTTTCCACACACAAAATTTTGAACATTTCTTTTCTTTCTTATACTTTTATTTAAATATTACTACATTTTCTTAATTTATAAATGTCTATTAAAAATCCTAGCACAAACGAATTTTTCATTCTATTAAGTATTTATTAACGAGCCATTCATCAACATTCAACATGAAGTGAGATGTTTGGAACTTTTTTTATTTTTAATAAGAAACTAGTAAACTTAGCCGCACTGCGCATGATGTATAAAAGTTTTAACTTTTTTTTAATTTTCAAATCTTAATAGATTAGCTAATAAATTTTATCATTTAGATTTGTAATTTCAACTCAATTCATGAATTGATTTTATCAAAAAATAAATATCCTTAAATTAGCAGTACTGTCGAATATCTATACTTTTTTTGGTTGAATACTATATGTTCTTTTATGTTAGTTATAATATATAATTAAGAATTTATGACTTTATTATCTATTTGAATGAGTTCTCAAAGTTAAATATGGTCAACTTTGACATTTTGTTAAAAATTTAAAGTGAAATGTTTAGTCTTTTAAATTTTGTAAAAAAATATCAAAAGAATTAAAATAATAACAAATCCAAAAAAAGTCTTAGAAATATAAAAAAAATTATTTGTAATAGATAAGCTACCTATAATTTGAGACTTAAAAAAGTAAAGAAAATGCACAAGTACCCCCTCAACCTATGCCCGAAATCTCAAAGACACACTTATACTATACTAAGGTCCTGTTACCCCCTGAACTTATTATATTAATAATTTTCTACCCATTTTCGGCCTACGTGACACTAGCTTGAAAGAAAAAAATCAACAAGCGTGGGGCCCACAAGATAGTGCCACGTAGGCTGAAAAGGGGTAGAAAATTATTAATATAATAAGTTCAGGGGGTAATAGGACCTTAGTATAGTATAAGTGTGTCTCTAAAATTTCGGGCGGGGTACTTGTGTATTATCCCAAAAAAGTACTTCAATATTTGTATATTAAAATTTAAAGCTTTCTCTCTATATGTTGATTCTTTGAAAAGAAATGGGTGATACATGAATTTAGTTCGGTAAAAATGATTTTTAGTGATATAGTATTAAAACATAAAAATACTATAATGTTGTCAAAATACATAATAAAATAAGTAATAAATGAACAATTATAAATGAATGATAAAAGGTTTTATGTTAAAATTAAAAAAATCTTATAATATCTAATAAAAACTTATAATTATACTCTTAAATTTTTTCTAAATAAGGTAAATACAAAAATTGTTCACAAATAATATGAATATTTATAATTATTAACGATAAATAATATTTTCATATAATTAAAGTGTAGGAGAAAAAGTTAAGAAGTTTTTAGAATCATTATAATGGAGGATGAACGGTTAAGTAAAAAGTATATTTGAAATAAGTATTTGTATTAATTTTATCCTTGATAAATTCTCTTCTATAATTCTATGTTTTTTTAAAATTTATTTCTAACGTTATTTCTTTAGTCTCCTTTTTTTCTTATTTTATTTTTCATTTTTTTAGTCTTTGCTTATTTAATTCCATTAAGAAAACACTAACAATTAACATCGTAATTAAGAGAATAAAGTTTGCTCATGTTTAGTATTTTTTACTAATTTATAGTTTTTTCAAAACAGTAAGAATTACGTATTTTAACATAATCAAGTTAGTTTGTCTCTAGCTTTTTATTAATTTATGCAAAATGTTTAAAATGAATTCTCTTAATTAATTTTTATTATATTTTTCATGATTCATATTTTATTGAAAATTTAAAAATAACTTCATATATTGGTGTTTTTTCAATTAATTAATTAAGTTGATAGGAACCGATCAGGTCTTATTGCATTGAAGGTTTAACCGGAGAACTATAAACAATCCTTACAATAACAACAAAAAGACATAAAATTATGGTTAATTAATCAAGCAAAATATTAAAATGATTTAGTTATATATGATTTGAAGAGGAAAGAAGGATCATGTTTTCAACATAACATAATTCAATTCTTCAAAATTTACAAAGTGAATAAAAATAATCAGTGTCTTTAGAAACTACAAGAATAAGAAAAAAAATCTCAAAAAACTACAAAGAGAAGCAAAAAAGAAAATGAACAAATTATTTTTTCTATTAAAAATTTATGATTTGTATCATCAACAATCCAAACTAATAATATCATATGTATAATTACAATAGAACAAAAGAGATAATGATAATTAGACATATCAAATTATTTACCTTTACAAAATCAAACTATGCAAAGTATCTAACATTTTTCATCATACATCTCTCTCGTGCAAAAATCAGATCAAAAAGGACAAAAAAATTAACAAATCAAATAAACAAAAAATGAAGAATAAGAAAAATAAAATTAATTAGACCATCATACTTGTCTCAAAGTGGTTTTTATAGGTGTATTATTTCGGAGTTACAGTTTTTTAGATTAAATAATTTGAAGGTTATGAATATGAAAGGTTAGGAGTTATACATATATTATTAAATTAAAAGGTTAGGAGTAATATATATTATTAAAAGGTTAGGAGTTGTAATGCTCATTAAGTAACTTATTAATAACAATATATATACATAATAATAATATTATTGTGTAAAAAAATTAAAAAGCCCTAATTTTTTTTTAAAAAAAATATTTTTCTGATCATTGATGCATGCCATATAAGCGGAATGAAGATCCTCATTTATATATATATTTATTGATGGATTGATTATGAGTATAAATTTTTAGATTTGAAATAAATTATGTTAGGAGTATGACACCTAGAAATAAGTTTTGCAACGAGCAAATTTAAATTAATCGAGCTCTGATACAGATGTTTGGACATGTTAGGCAATAAGATATACAGAGGGGGTATATTTGGAATATGACACCAAAAATTTCTGCATATGTTTCACACTCCTCCATTGGTCTTCTCCACTGGCGCAAACTCGCAAAGTTCCGTCTCCCTCCATCATCTCCAGTAACTCTCGAAGATCTCTGTGATTTCACTTCCATTTCGCTACGTTACTATGTAATTACACTGCTAACAGTTTGTTGTGTGATTTTTTCTTTACAGGAATGGCGAAAGTTTTAGGATTTCTGGTACTAGCATTGTCCGTATTGATCTGTGAAGCGGCAATCTTCAAACCTATCTCCGATTCTCACCGATCTGCTGCATTGGAGTTGTTTACTCCCGCTCATGGATCTTTGTCGAGGTTTGATTAAAACCTTACTAAAACCCTTCTTTCTCTGGATCAGTCAATTAATTGGAATCAGCTATATTGGAAGTTTTTGAAGTTTGCATAGACAGAGCTTAGTTCGATTTGTTCCCGTGAATATATCATAGTCATTGGGTATGTTAATGTTGTTGTGTTGTTCTGCCTTTGTTTTGTGGGGTTGGTCGGTTTAATTTCACTGTCTATAAAATAACTACAATGTGTTTGGGTCACATAAGAGTTCCAGGATTATGGACTATATATATATTCTGTATCTGAAGGATAGTATTAATGGACAATGAGCTCCAACTATGTGTAGTCTGATTAGTTTTTCATGCTTGGTAAGAGTAATACAAGGGTAACATATTGTTGATCCGTTATTATGGGTAGTTCCTACTAATGATGTATAGAATACTTGAATTCTTGATTCTTAATATAGATGCTACATAGTTGGCTCTCATTCTTCTGAGACTACGAGTGTAATAAGAGCATCCGTCGATAAACATTGACTAAACAATATTTTGTATATTTACGTGCATTTGACTTTCTGTGCTAATATCATTCACTTATTAAAAAAATTGTAATTGGCTCTCAAGGGAAATCCCTCTGTTTCATGGCTGGCAATAACTGTGTGCTCTTGCAATGATGCATGTCATTATGTTTTCATGTCACCTCTTCAGTCTGGAAGAAACATACGAGGCCTTGAGGACATTTGAAGTTCTTGGAATTAAAAAACAGCCTGATCAAAGGGCTGCTACATGTGCGACGGGGGGGGACACTTTGTCATCTCCAACTTCAGCATTGAAAGATCTGTTCCAGGCATTAAGAGTCAATGGGCTATTGAACTGCGAGCTTAACAAGAAGACATTAGCAGTATGTTTGAGCTGGATGAACTGTTTCGATATACTGATTGAAGCCAATTTAAATGCATTATATTCACTTTTCTCTCTTTTTTTCCGCAAGGACATAGCCCCAAGACTTCAGGATGCTGTGAAAAGTGCCAGCTCACTTCTTGACTACTACTATTCGGTTGGAAGTTTAGTTCTTATCAAGGTAATGCAAAGGAAAATGTCTCTTGTTTTATACTCAACTTAACTATTAGAACTGATATCCTGATTCATTAATGGTTCTATCACCTCAAATCCTTTGAAATAAAAAAGAAAATGGTAAAAGAAAAGCAGAAGCATCTAAAATCGCCGTTATATCTGCTTGAAATTGATAATATTTGTGAATCTCATGATCTGCTTATGTATTCTGTGTGCTTCACAAGGACATTGTATTTGGTCCGGAGTGATTTCTCTGTTTCTCACATGCCATGTTCACTCTGTAGGGCCTAAATTCTGACGTGGATGTACATCTTGAAAGTGCCGATTCAGTTGTCCGCTCCATAAAGGTTTCATCTTATGTTCACTTTTGCACTACTACTGGAATTTTGACTTTTTTACGTCTTTATGAGGTTTTTTGACATGACATTTGGTATTCTTGACAGGCTCTCAGCCAAAGTGATGGTAGGTGGCGTTATAGCTCCAACAATCCTGAGTCTAGCACTTATGCTGCAGGTAATTATTCTCTATTTCTATTTAAGAGGAAGCCAAGTCTCTGTAAGACAACTTCCTTAAGGTTCTCAAGTATATAGGCAACATTTCTGGAAATATTTTTTGAAAAAGCAATATTTGGTTAATGCTTGTGGCAAATGGAATACCTGATTTGGTTAGTCTTGTTTCAAGATCTACAAAGTTTATATATTCTGGAAACAACAAAAATAGCTATTGGTTATTCAAAAGCCACTCAAAAAGTACCCCGGAAAGAACAACTGTCTTTTCTAAAACCACACAAAATTGTTTTCAGGGTTTGGAGAACTTTTTGAAGAGAAGCCTAACTCAAAATAATCATTACAGTGTTTTCTTTGCATTTTCCTGATTAACCACTTTTTACAGGAATTGCACTTGAGAGCCTGGCTGGTGTCATTTCATTAGCTTCTTCTGAGATTGATCAATCTTTGGTGAGTAAAATTTGTCCTCTTATCATCCTTGAGGAGTTCAATTCATACTTACTCATCATAACTCATAAGATGGTCTTGTTTTGCTACCTACAAGCTTGCTATAAATGTGGTCTAGCTTGCATTTTATGAAGAGCCCATGAGATTAATGCTATCACTTCTTGGTGGTTTTTCCTTCAAAATGTGTCTCTATGGGATTCTTTTTATTGAGAATTTCTATGTGACAAGTACACTGGCCATCTTTCTGACACTTCTAATGTCGATCTTGTTCATATGAAATGGCATCCTATTTCTTTAATTATGTGAAAAATGATGGTGGTGTTGTCCTCCAAGTGGCCCCCTTTCTTTTTGGGCCAATCTTTAGGACTTCCCATAGAACAAAGAGAACCAGTCTGTAATTGTGATGCAAAATTGCAATGTAATAAAAGGTAATCAATGTCCTTGCTGGACTCGTTAGACTAGTAGGACTAACCTAAAATTATGTATGTCTTTCTTCGAAGAGTATGTGTCTATAATATTACATCACGCGTTGCCCATGTTGCTTTACAATATGCATGCAAGTAGACACCAACTTAACAAGAAAGATTAAGTTGCTTTGAGGATAAGAGGAACAACATTCAGAAAATTAGAATGAATAGTCTTGGTCTTTTGTATTTTTGGTTTAAACAAGATATGATGGGGTATATAGAACTCTATGAAGACTTTATAGGTAATTTGTAATCTCCCGTAGAGTAATGCTCTGATGAGATTGTAAGTTACCTATGCTCATCATTTATTTGATGATGAGCCTTTTTTGAATACACAGTTACCTTTATCTCAAAAAGACAACTTAACAAGAAAGATTAAGGGACTATAGTATTGTTTCCATGAAGAATAGGCACCAAAGTTTGCTATATACGAAGATCGATGCGTTTGTATTGTGTGGACTACACTTGGTGATGAGATTATTAGTATAAGTACCAATATTTGAGGTCTCATTAATGATGATTATAATGCTTCCATAAATCAGTGGATCAAGATTTTGGGACTTCGAATTTCTAAGCATTTTATTTGGTGCATGAAGCAACTTTCATTCACTCAGGGTGTAGAGAAGGGCCGCAACCTAAGGGTGGTGGGAAGTAGGCAGCCTAGCCTGATGTGATTCCACGATATTCTTACGCAAATAACATTAATCAAAATGCTCTAGTGTCATGTTCATTAACGGGCTACATAATGTTTGTTGGTACTTGGTATATCCTATTGTCAACATAAAGCGAGCCAACTTATCTAGTTGACTTTATCCTACCCTACTCGATTCTTAAGTTGAATTATTAAAGTCTCTTTTTGTTCATAGTAGGATTCCATAGACAAATCTAATTTTTTTTTTGAAACTGGTAACATTGTATTCCTCAGCATTAAGGGCTATGCTGGCCACCTCCAGAGGTGTTAGTTACATAGAAAAACCAACAAAAAATTCAACCTTACCAGTTTCACAAAAGAAAAAAAAAAGAACAGGACTATTTACAAAGCTCCTAAGAAATCCACTAGTTGAATTTCTTCTTCTATGTTCATTTCTTTACACCAAAAACCTAAGTGTTAATTACTTTCCGCTTAGTCTTCTCTATAGTGCATTCTTTCCCTACAAAAATTCTCTGATTTCTCTCCTTCCAAATGCTCCACCAGATACAAGCAGTTACTGTTCTCCACCACCTCCTCTGGCTCTTACTAACTCCCCTTCTAACCCAGCAACTTAGTGGTCTGCTGTATGTTCTGGCATAAATCCAATTTAGGCTCTTTATATTGGTGAATAGAGCCCATACTTGTGTTGTTACTTTGATCTAATTGATGGCCAATCAATTAGATACATAAGCAGAAGTTGGATAAATAACTTCATAACCCACTTTCATTTTGATATAGCAAGAAAAGTGTGTTATAGAAGTAAACTAGTAAAAAACATGTCGACTCCCATCATATTTCTAGAATAATGAAGTCACCAAACTTGAAAGTAAGAATGTCTAATATCATAATCCTATTGAGGAAAAACTCTTTTGGAGAGGTTTTCTTCAAGAACCCTCTCTTCAAATTCTTGCCTAATATTAACTTGATCTAGTAAGGAACAATTCTTTGAATATGCGGATGAGATTCTGTAGATAATGGGACACGGGTTGATCGTAAGCGCTACATGACCACATGCGACATAGTCTAGGAACTAGGCGTCTCAAGTGTCTCTGGTATGTCAGTGCTATATTTCTTTTTTTTGACACTAGTAACATTGTATTTCAGTCAGTACTTGGGTTCTGAACTTGGTCCCTTCTTTCAGCTCTTTCATGCGTCCATCTTGTTCTTTTGGCCCATTCCTTCAGTAATTTTTTCCTTGCTCCCATACTGATTTCCTTGGTTTCTTCTGTATGGTCCTTCTCCAGCTGAATATCCTTCAAAAAACAATAGAACTTTGTTATTTAATCTCACCAGTGAGTCACATTTGAAGCATCAAGCAAGTGTAGATTCCAAATTATCACAAACAATACGTAACAACATAAGATACTCTCTTTTATCCATAGTTTAAGCCAGCTTGCTGCGAGAAAAGCTACATTCGGGGCATTGTGTTCCAAATGTAATTAGACTTCACCTTTTTCCTTCCTAATAATCTAAGTAACACATTTCATCACAAATTTTACTCACATATTCCTAACAGCTCCAAATAATTCCATCTTTTTTTTAATGACACCGACGACTGACGAGGTGTGATATCAATGACATCATTTTGAATTGTCAAGAAAAAATTGGTATTAAAGTGTCAGGTGGACAGCAGCTATTACTGAAGTGGGTTACACTGGGATGTATTTCATATGCAGTTATATGGGTGTCACTAAATGTGAGTTTAAGTTTTACACATTCAATATTTAACTATAGAGCTGACAACGACAACGACAACAACATACCTAGTGAAATCCCATAAAGTGGGGTCTGGGGAGGATAGAGTGTAATTAATAACTATAGAGAATGATTAACTAAACCGTCTTTAATTGCCTTTCTTTTCCTGTGGGTTAATTATCCATGGGTGTAAAGAGGTGCCAGATGGGATTAATGCATCTCATGTGGTAGTGTGACCTCTGTCGATTTTTTTCTTATTTCAATATTTTTGTTTTCTTTTTAGTTAAAACGGCATGAGGATACATAGTTATATCTTTGAGTAAACATGCATTCAGGAGATAAAGCAGACATCCAAGTCATTCTCTTGACATAGAGTATCACTTATTAAAAATAAAGACCCAACATTTCGTCTTACTTGATTTGAAGTTTTCTTTTGGCTGTGTATCTCAGTTTGACCATTATGTCAGGTTACATGCTAAAGTTATTGCACAATTTACTTGGTTATCATAATGCCATTAATCTTTTGATTTTTGTTTATTACAGCTCACATAATTCTGTGTAATATCTTCTGTATTTTGAATTCAACCCCATATTTACTGTGCATTGGCAGATTAGCATGGTGAAAAGTGATATATCGAAGCTTCTTGATGGTCTAGAGAAATATGGTATATATATACCTCTTTTTTTTCTCTTTCTGTGAGCTGGTGGAGGTGACAGTTTGTAACTTTGTTCTAATAAATGAACGTCTATGATAATATTGTTGTCATATCATATTACAGATGATGGAGCCTATTACTTTGATGAAAAACTTGCTGATGGTCATGGACATCAGGGTCCCCTCTCAGCTTCATCAGCTGTAGTGCGTGGGATTACAGCTTTTGCCGCAGTGGCTGCCGAAAATTTAAATGTATGTTGTGTAGCACATGTCATTTTCTTTCTCTAATTTGATGATAGTCATTCTTGATAATACTTTCCTTTATGATTTGCAGCTTCCAGGTGACAAAATTCTAGGTCTGGCAAGGTTTCTCCTTGGTGCTGGAGTTCCTGGAAATGCAAAGGACTTGTATTATCAAATTGAAGCATTGGCTTCCTTGGAAAACAATAGGTTCATCGCAATATACTTTCTTTTCACTTTATCTGATTTTTTATTCATTTGCTTCTATCTGTAAAATGTTGTGTTTGGATTTTTGCTGGTAGAGTTTAGATGCAGCATCATTGCTGCAATCAGACCAACACCATTTCTTTACTTACATATCAAGCATTACTTGAAATGCAGGGTCTCCATTCCATTGATATTATCACTCCCCACCAGCGTTCTTTCATTGACTAGAAAGGACCAGCTTAAGGTGTGACGTTTTTGATATAAGTCTCTTGAATTCTGAATACATCACTCCATATGTTTCTTTCATAATTGCTTTCCTTGTATTCCTCAATTTTCAGATTTAGACTATAAAGTCTTTGTGGCTATATTTTCCACTTATGGGTGTTTCTTTAGTGATAACTTGAGAGTTGAGACATAGAGATCTACAAAAATAAGATTCGGAGAGGGTATGCTTCAGAAGATAATTAGTGGCTTCAATGAAAGGCACTGAAAAGCATCCAAATCTGATGCTGTTTTAAGCTAAAGTCACTTAACATATAAAAAAGGCACATAATGAAAACATAAAATAACTAAAAAGAAAAGCCAATATGAGGGTGGAGGAATTGAATCCTGCAACCAAGTATGTCAAGTAAAAACTATGTCAATCACGTTCCAGACTATATTAATTTTCTTTATAAAAGATATTATTAAATTTCTTGAGATGACAGAATGCATTTTTAAGTTTCTAATTCAGACATATTAACTAGTCGTTTTGCTGTGCAGTGCCACCTTTTTCAAGCAGAGCTTATCTATCTTTTAAAATTAATCTTAATCTTGTTATGAAAAAAACAGTTGGTTGAATGTGCTAAGACACCTCGCTCATTACCTCGGTGTCATGGCCCAATCTCTGTATAAGCTAGACAAAGCACAGAACCTGCTTTGTTTCTAGTTCAATGTTTTAGCATGATTCATGTGTGCTTTTTTTTTCTTAACAGTTATTCCTCTGAGGAGAAATGTGATGCATTCTTTCTTGTATCATGTATTTTGTTATCTTGGTGCTTTAATAAGTTTCGCCAGCATATCTGAAATTGATGGAGTGTTATCTTTGATACAATTAGGTAAACGTAAACACTGTTTTGGGGGCTACTGCACCTTCTCTGACAGTCAAACTGAAGCAGATTTTCAGCTCTGGTTCAAAGGATGCCTCTGTTATTGATCAGGTGCTAAGCGGCTTTTGTTTGTGATCTCGTGCATAAGATATAGCTGTTAATATTTTCTTTGAAAGTATTTTTAGCATCTCTGCTTTCTATTAACTTTGTGAATATTTGTCTGCCATTATAACACAGGATCTCAAATTTGACCATAAAAATGGTGTGCATTACTTGGATGCTTTGCCTAAAGACATTGATGTTGGCAGTTACATTTTCAGTTTTGAGGTATGTCATCTTCTTCTCCTTATCAAAATTTGCTTCCTTTGTCGATCTTCATTTGACCAATTTATATTCCTTTCCTCTTGATGATCTTGTAGATTGTTCTTCATGATTCTGAGCACAAAATGATCTATGCCACTGGAGGAAGAACAAAAGTACCCATATACGTTACAGGAGTTATTAAAGTTGATAATGCAGAGATTTCTGTACTTGACAATGATCTTGGGAATATTGAAACTCGTAAAAAGTATTTTCTTCCTTTCTTATCCTTCTCATCTCTTCTTGATATCCATTTTGAAGAAGTTCCCTTTTTTAATCATTGGCTGCTCTTTTTACCGTTTTCTGCACATAGTAGTTATTTATTGTCAATATCATTAGTGGAACTTATTTCTGTTTCAGGTAGGTGATACGTCAATTCAAAATAAGGAACATACACATACATTTTGTTCTCTTTTCCTCTTGTTCTTAAAGCTATTTTGTTATAGTAGCTTTTTTTTTTTTAATTTAATTACTAGGGGCTAAAATTCACTTCTAGTTCCTGCACTAGTTGCTTTTAATAGTTTGATTTACTTCTGACAACTGGTAGAGGCTTAAGGCTTGTGAAAGTAGAGTCTCTATGGGAGCTGTGAGACCAATTTACAAAACTGTTATTTAAGGACTCCTTCTCAAAGTTTTAATAGTCACAGTTTCTTTATCGTTGATAAACTTGACTCTGTCTGCCTATGATTGATTGCAGAACTTTAAAGTTTTTCAATTCAAGAAAGTTATATAACTAGGTTGCAAGAATGCTCATAAAGTCATAATACTTGCTGATTTAACTTGAGATTTTACATGTTCGTAGTTTGACCTTTCCATACTTTGTAATGACTTCTTTGCTGAGATTTTTTTTTGGAAATTGGAACTGGAGTACATGTAATGGTATGCCAATAAATTTGGTGAAGTTTGATGCTAGCTTGGCACTACATATCTTCCTTTTCCATTGAACTTGTTTTAGCTTGAAAACTTGGAGAGTGCACTCTCATCTATATAATCCCACTTTACAAGGCACGAGTAAAGCTTTGAAATTAGTGTTCTAACTTTGACTAGCCATGTGGAATGGTCTTCTATTATTTACACAGAAATTGTATGCATTAAATTTCTATAAGCCTTCATTAGTTTATCTTTTTTCTTGGGGGTGTTCCATGCAGGCTTGATTTGGCTGGAAAGAACTCCATCTCCTTGTCAGCAAACCATCTTCAAAAGCTACGGTTGTCATTTCAATTAACTTCTCCTCTTGGGAATGCTTTGAAGCCACACCAGGTTGGGATCATGATTTCTGTGTTCTATAAGTTGCACGCTTTATTATCCAGTTGGAGGACTTATTAATATGTTTTGCAGGCTTTCCTCAAGTTGAGTCATGAGAGCAAGGTGGAGCATATCTTTGTGGTCGGGAATTCTGGAAAACAATTTGAAATAATACTAGTAAGTTCTTAAATTTTCTTCTGCACTCTGTTGCTACTGCTTAACATAATGTGGACGTGTTTTGCAAGTTCAGCACAAACTCCAAATCCAAGAAGAAACGTGTGCAGTTGCCTCTAACTCCAAAACTGACTATCTTTAAAGGAGCTAATCGCTGAATTCTTAATTGGCATTCTGTCTTGTAGGATTTCCTTGGACTTGTTGAAAAGTTTTTCTATCTATCGGGTAGATATGATATTCAACTTACTGTTGGAGATGCTGTAATGGTATGTGTGATTCCAACTTCATTAAAGCTGCATATAGCGCCACACTTTGGTCATTTTGGGGGGAAAACAGGCAATAAAGAAATTTGGATAATGGATCTGAAACTT
>JAKWIY010000192.1:0-42651 GCA_027704805.1 Solanum corneliomulleri
AAATACCATTGTCATCCACCTTTGAGTTCAAAATTGACCACTTATTTAATGATTTTAAATTTAAACTATTTAAATATTTTTAAAATACTTCATGTTCAACTATTGGTTATAATTTAATTTATTTGTATTATTTATAAACCAACCACTACCCACCCATTACTAACTAAACCCCACCCAATTAATAATTCAACAATAATATCAAAATCGTCATAAACACTACTAAAACCGCTTATTTAGGAGGAAAATTTCAATTTGATTCTCTTTCAAGATTGAATTAGAAATTTATGATTAAAGGTAAAGAAGTAATACACCCCGAATTAATTCATGCACTTTTTTAAAATATAATTTTATAAATATTTATGATTTGTTTTAAAACTTTTAATATATTATTTTGAAAAAAAAAGTTAACTATGAAGTAACATCACATATTGAGACGTAAGAATAATTAAGATGAACATAGTCAGACTTTTAAGTTTATCGGTAATTTTTATTTAGATACTTGAATGTATGATAATTTAATTCTATAGATATTTCCGTCTCAAATTTTTAAAAACACTCAGTTGGCAGTAGCTTTTCTGTTGTTGCATTAATAGTGCGAGTGATTTATTAATTTGGAGGGTTTAATTAGTAATGGATGGGTAGTGGATTGATTTATAAATTATACTAATAAGTTAAATTATAACAAATAGTTGAGCTCCACATATTTTAAAAAATATTTAAATAGTTTAAATATAAAACCGTTAAATAAGTGGTCAATTTTGAACCAAAAGGTGGATGACAAGGGTATTTTGGACGTAAAAGGTGGGTGGGAAGGGTATTTTGGAGCCAATAGGTGGATGAAGGATAATTTTGTACCATTTCCAATACTTTTAGGTTATTTTAGACGCTTTACGTAATTCTTGTGGCTCAGTCTTGTTACTTAGGTGGCATCACGCGCATATATATAAACCATCAATTAAGTCACCTCGAATTTCGTAAAAGAAAAACAAACTTGGAAATTCCTGAAGGTGGGGATTATTGATATAATCTAAAGTGTTAACAGTGTAATCCTCAAATACCTATTTTTCAAGTATAACAAAAATGCCTTTAAGATACATCTATGAACAAAAGGAATATCATCAAATTCCACTTAAATCTCCTTAACAGAAATACCTCAGACGTTTAAATTTTTGACTGAATTACTTTAGAATAAATTTGAACAATGATAAAGAAACTTAATCTCACAAAATGACATCTAAGTCGATCTTTCCACAATGTAGCATGTTGCTTGCAATTATCAACTTTTACAATATGTAACTTTATTGTATCAGGAGGAGGGGGAAAATATTTCCGAGAAACATTTCTTCTTTAGATGTGAAACAGACAGTGTCGCTGGAAAAGAAAATAAAAATAGATAAATCAGATAGATTATGAAAGTGAGGAGCGATGCATAGAAAATCAGACTATAATCTTTCTTGTGCCAACCTCCGACGCACAGAAAATCAGACTGTAATCTTTCTGGTGCCAGCGTATAAGTTATAACAAACTGAAATATTGATTTAAAATCAATTGAACTAACTGGATATCATAGCATCAAGAAACATTGTAACAACATCCCAAAAGTAGCAGCAGGAGTGGCTTTAAGTGTAGTAAAAATAGTAGGAAGTACGAAACAAATTTTGCCAATGCTGATTCAGATTTTCAGCTACTGTTAAATAAAAAATCTTATAATTTTACATCAAAATTTAACTTAGAAATCAGACTACGATATAAAAGACATACTCTTAATTTTATGTAAATTCATGAAATAGATTGTTATATCAAATTCAAACTAAATATGTTCCTCGACATTAGGAGACGAAGTCCCGCCAATTGCCAAGGTCTTCCATATGAATCACTCTACCTTCAGTATCCTCTGTCATGTTAATTACTTATTGAACTTTCTTAAGTAACATACAAATCGTGTTGGATACTTATTCAACAACCGAATCTCTCAATTAACATATGCTCTACATATATGTTCCGTTATACATACTTATCTAAGTAACATTTCTTCCTTTCAAAGCCAAAGCATTCACCTACTCAAAACCACAAATAACATGACCAATGACCAATATTATTTAGTCTAAGCATACATTTATATTATCTCTAACTCTCCATGGAAAGCTAAGAATCAAAGACTTGCTTTTCAAATGATGTTTTATTGCTGATGGGAGTTTCTCCGTTTTTCAAGTTGAGAATGAAACTGTTATTTCACAAATGCAATTTGGCAGGACTTCCTTACTTGGATTCAATGAAAATGGCTAAATCTATAGTCTAGAGGAATAAAAATTGGCTAATTGTAGTGATATACAATATATGATTGAAAAGATTCACAAGAAATGCAAGGATTTTTCAGAATACCAATTGACCTAAAGAGAGAAGATCCTTCATGTATGCTACGAATATTGACCTTTACATCAGACTTAGACTTAATAGAAGACCTAGACACAAAAACGTGATATAATAATTAATTAATCGTCAATACCATGGGACAATCTACAACTAAGAACTGAACAATTTGTTGGGTTATCCCACATCGGAAGTGGAAGGGGCTGGTGGTCAATTTATAAGTGTGAGGGAAAGCCTTAACCTTTGAGCTAGCTTTTGGGTTGAGAAGGCCCAAGACCACCCAACATTGGTATCAGAGCCCAGGTTGTCAACAAGTCTCAGCCCACCGGGAGAAACTGGGTTGTCGCTCTCCAGCTCAAGGCCCGATGTGTGAAGGGGGAGATTGTTGGGTTAACCCACATCGGAAGTGGAAGGGGCTGGTGGTCAATTTATAAGTGTGAGGGAAAGCTTAACCTTTGAGCTAGCTTTTGGGTTGAGAAGGCCCAAGACCACCCAACACAATTTAGCATCACTTGAGACCTCAGAAAGCTAATAGAACAAAAGATTCAAGCAAAATAATTAGAAGGTTTTAGAAGAATAAGCAATTGTTACCTTGCCCAAATTGAAGCTTCGGCCTCTTCCCCGCAAATTTGAACTTGATGCGAATGTCACATGCAAAGTACTTCGTTTCCGCAACTCAAAATTAAAATTTTAACATGAAATTCTACTATTCTACACACTAATGAAGATGGATACATAATTACATAAAGAATCAGAAACAACAAAAATCATAAATAAAAGGAAAAAGAAACAGAAATAAAACAATACATTGTAAAAATTAACACATAGACTATCCGAAGAGGAGTATATCGAATTGGAACTTAGTCTAAGACAACTCAATCTAATGAGAGACAGAAGAGATTGAACGTTGATAAAAATAATTAGCTCAATAAAGAACCTCCATCAAAGTCTCATTACCAACCTCTTGTAAATTGAAGGAAGAAAGAACAAAGAAAATTCTTCTCTCTATCAAGAAAAATATGAATTGCAAAAAAATAGAGAAAATTAATTTATCAAAATTAAAAAATAGAGAAGAATGCAACTAAATAGAGGCAGAAAAAAGACGAAGATGTGCACAGCTTCTATCACCGAGAGAAATGAGAAATTTTCAGATACTTTGTTGTGACTTGTGCGGTATTGCTCAATTTTTAGTTAAATAACACATTGCAATTTGATCTTATGTAAAGTCAAAAATATCCTTAATCAAATACAAAATGCCTTTAACCACGCAGGTTGGTACCAAACTTAAACCCACACTTCTATATAGTAGAAAGAATGTAATAAAAATCATTTGAAAAGTATATATATAAGAATATGTTATAAAATCAAGATTATAAGAAGAAGACAAGAAAAGTTGAGGTAAGAGAAGACTTTCTTTTTATTCAAGTATATGTAAGTTTCATATGTATATCCTACAATAGTGAATGAATAATCCTATTTATAGAGTGAGAAATCACTCCAAAAGTCACCATATTAAATATCATAATAAATAGATACATTCTTATCCAAAAAGTTTCATGAAACCTAGTGAATATGAATGGTTGTTCATGTACTAACTTTATGGACTATCCACTTATTCAATGGATTTATAATACTCCCCCTTGGATGTCCATAGATATTGTGCCTCGTTAAAACAAAAAAAAAACATGTGGAAAAAAATTCTAGTGAAGGAAAAAGAGCACATATCTTTTGATACGCATTATTTGCTGCCTCATTAAAAACCTTTCTAGGAAAACCCAGTGGGACAAAACCTACAGTGCCTATTTTACTCCCCCTGATAAAAACCACGATTCAGATGGTTAAGTTTCCGAATTCCAATTTTGTGAACCATCTTCTCAAGAGTTGACACCGGTAAAGATTTGGCAAATAAATCTGCTGGATTATCACTCGAACGAATTTGTCGCACATCAATATCACCATTCTTCTGGAGATCATGTGTGAAGAATAATTTTGGTGAAATGTGTTTCGTTCTATCTCCTTTTATAAAGCCTCCTTTTAATTGAGATATGCATGCAACATTGTCTTCAAAGAGTATTGTGGATATCTTTACGTCACACTTCAAACCACATCTTTCTTTGATAAAATGTATTACTGATCTTAACCATAACATTCTCTATTTTCTTCATGAATGGCTATTATCTCAGCATGATTTGAAGAAGTAGCGACAATAGACTGCTTCGTAGATTGCCATAATATAGCAGTACCTCCGTATGTGAACAGATAGCATGTTTGTGATCGAGCTTTATGTGGGTTAGATAAATAACCTGCATCTGCATGACCAACAAGATTTGTACTATCTTTGTTAGTATAAAACAGACTCATATCACTAGTTTCCCTTAGATATCGCAATATATGTTTAACTCCATTCCAATGTCTTCCTGTAGGGGAAGAACTATATCTTGCCAACAAATTAACAGAAAATGCTATGTCAGGTCTCGTAGCATTAGCAAGATACATAAGTGCCCCAATTGCACTAAGATAAGGTACTTCTGGACCAAGAGGTTCATCATTCTCTTCTTGAGGTCGGAATGGATCCTTACTCACTTCAAGTGATCGGACAACCATTGGAGTACTTAATGGATGTGCTTTGTCCATGTAAAATCGTTTCAAGATTTTCTCAGTATAGGCAGATTGATGGATGAAGACCCCGTCTACTAAATATCTCTTTGTAGTCCAAGACAAATTTTTGTCTTTCCAAGGTCTTTCATCTCAAATTCTTTCTTTAGATATTCAATTGCCTTTTATAATCTGATTGAATACATTTCCCGAGATTTTGAACTACATGCTTCAGGCATTTTAAGTCCTTTCGGAACTTTCATAAAAATTTCATTATCAAGTGAACTGTAAAGGTAAGCTGTAACCACATCCATTAGATGAATTTCAAGATTTTCATGTACAGCTAAACTGATGAGATATCAAAAAGTTATTGCATCCATAACAGGTAAATATGTTTCTTCATAGTCGACACCGAGTCGTTGAGAGAATCCTTGTGTAACAAGGTGTGCCTTGTATCTTACAAATTTCTTACAAAGACCCATTTATAGACAATTGGTTTAACATCACTAGGCGTTTGGACTACTGGTCCAAAAACCTCACTCTTAGCAAGTGAATTTAATTCTGATTGAATTGCTTCTTGCCATTTTGGCCAATCACGTCTTTGTCGACATTCTTCGACAGATAGATGTTCAAGATCCTCATTTCCTTGCATAATGTTAAGTGCAACATCATATGCGAAAACATTAACAACTATGATTTTTGATCGATCTAAACTTATCCCATCACCTGTAGAACTTATTGAGAGTTCATCATTTGCTTGAGTCTCGGGTTCACTGGTCTCTTCAGGAATATCAAGATTAATTAGATCTTGAATTTCTTCATGAAATTCTTTTGTAGTGTCATTTTTTGTACTTCTTTTTCTGGGATCTTTATCTTTTGAAACCCAATGGTCTACCACGCTTCAGGCGTATTTGTGATTCAGAAGCTATGACACTTGAAGATGGTCCTTTTGGGACGTCGATTCGGATAGGCACATTTATTGCAGGAATATGTCACTTTGTTATCCTTTTTGAATCAGTAAATGCGTCTAGCATTTGATTTGCTATGTTTTTCAAATGGATGATCTTCTGGACCTCTTGTTCACACACAGGGGAGCGTGGATCAAAATGAGATAATGATGAAACTTTGCATGCAATTTCACTTTTAAGTTTCTTTTTCTATCCCCCCTAATTGCGGAAAATTTGTTTTATCAAATTGACAATCTGCAAATCTTGCAGTGAATAAATCTCCCGTTAATGGCTCAAGGTAGCGAATTATTGAGGGTGAATCAAACCCAACGTATATGTCTAACCTTTTTTGAGGGCCCATCTTGGTGCGCTGAGGTGGTGCTACATGCACATATACAGCACATTCAAAAATTCGAAGATGAGCAATATTTGATTCATGGACAAATACCAATTGTGATGGGGTGTATTTATTATAATGAGTCGGTCTGAGACGAACAAGTGATGTTGCATGTAAGATAGCATGACCACATGCAGTAGTAGGCAACTCACTTTTCATAAGTAGGGGTCTTGCTATCAATTGAAAGTGCTTAATAAATGACTCAGCAAGGTCATTTTGAGTATGAACATGAACTACAAGATGTTCAACTTTTATACCTACCGATACGCAATAAGCATAAAAAACTTGGGATGTGAATTCGCCAGCATTATCAAGGCGAATTGTCTTAATGGTATAATCTGAAAATTATGCTCTTAATCGTATCATTTGTGCCAATAATTTTGCAAACGGAGGTTGCGTGATGATAAGAGGCACACATGAGACCATCTTGAAGATGCGTCTATTAGGACCATAAAATATCTAAACGACCCACTAGATGGGTAAATAGGTCCACAAATATCCCCATGCATTCGTTCTAAAAATTGAGGGGATTCAATGTTAACCTTCATTGGTGATGGCCTAGTAATCAATTTGCCTTGACAACAAGCAGCACACGAAAACTCATCATTTGTAAGAATCTCCAGGTTCGTTAATGGATGTCCATTTGAGTTTTCAATGATTCGTCTCATCATTATTGATCCAGGATGACCTATTCAGTCATGCCAAAGCACAAAAGTCTTTAAGTCAGTAAACTTCTGGTCTACGATAGAGTTTGCTTCAATCGTACTTATTTTGCATAATACAGGCCAGAATATAAAGTTGATAATTTCTCCAACGCATATTTCTGGTCTGAGACAATCTTGGTAATACCAAGGTATTCAACATTCATTTCATTTATTGTCTCAACATGATATCCATTTCGGCGAATATCTTTAAAACTAAACAAGTTTCTTGGGGATTTAGAAGAGAACAAAGCATCTTCTATGACAAGTTTTGTCTCCCTAGGCAAAAATATAGTAGCTCGTCCGGAGCCTTCTATTAAGTTTGAATAACCAGAAATTGTAGTAACATTTGCTTTTCTTCTAAGCAAGTAGGAGAAGTATTTCTCATCATTGAATATGGCGTGCGTTGTTCCACTATCAATTACACAAATATCTTCATGATTAATAATTGAGGTATCCATATACACTTCAAGATAAAAGATATAAAAGAAATAAACATTATAATATTATTTCTAAACAAAAACATTACACAACCTTTTAGTTATTTACAAGTCTAGGAAAATATATTCATGCTAGTTCATATAAACGACGAAAATGAAATATATTTACATTATCACGACCCATCATCTATCAGGTGATCTATCTTTCCTTCGGGATTCTCAAAGAAATCCGCTACATCTAGATGCATAGGTTCAACAGTATCTTCCGTGATAAAGTTGGCTTCTGCGTTATTTTTCACCTCCTTCGGGGAAGCTTGATATAACTCAACCAGGTGCCTTGATGTACGATAGGTACGTGACCAGTGTCCTTTTCCTCCACATCGATAACATTTGTTGTCTGAATTTTTCTTCTACACTACGTCATATTTTTCATTCTTCTTTTTACACTGCTGGTGTTGAAGGTTATTATTTAGTGCAAGACGATCACTATGATTGGAATTTCTTCCTCGACCACGACCACGGTCACGACTGGGGCCACGACCTTTTTCACGCATAGATTGGTAAGAATTTGCCGTATTTACTTCAGGAAATGGCATAGAACCAGTAGGTCGACTTTCATGGTTTTTCATCAATAAGTCATTATGTTATTCAGCAACAAGGAGATGTGAAATTAATTAGGAATACTTTTTAAGTCTCATTTCTCGGTATTGCTGCTGCAGAAGCATACTCGAGGCAGGATAAGTGGAAAGCGTTTTTTCCAGTATATCATGGTCAGTGATATTTTCTCCACATAATTTTAATTGTGAGATAATTTTAAACATGAAAGAGTTATACTCACTGATAGATTTAAAATCTTGAAGTCTCAAGTGGATCCGGTCATAACGTGCCTGTGGAAGGACGACCAATTTCAGGTGGTCATATCTATCTTTTGAATTGTTCCACAACACCAGAAGATCCTTAACAGTGAGATATTCCATTTTCAAACCCTCATCAAGGTGATGACGGAAAAATGTCATCGCCTTAGCACTGTTTTGATTCGATGTTTGATTATTTTCGTGGATGGTGTCTGTTAGACCCATCGCATCAAGATGAATTTCTGCATCGAGTGCCCATGATAGATAGCTTTTTCCCGATATGTCTAGAGCAAGAAATTCAAGTTTAGAAAGATTAGACATTATTTAAAAAAAGGAAGTTCATACCTCCAATGCTTTTAAAGTCATATTTTAATGTATTTAAATTCAAGTTTAGAAAGATTAGACATTATTTAAAGTCATATTTTAATGTATTTAAATTCAATTTATTTTATTTTTTAAATATCAGTAATTATTATTTTGTTATTTATTTTTCAATACATAATTAATATTGCATTGATCACTCTATTTTTCTAACAAAAACGTGATACAAGAAAGCTAAAAAAATAATTATGAGAAGACATTTGTATGCGAGATTTTGTGTTTTATTCTAACATAAGGAAAAAATTCAAAAATCTAAGAAAGAAAAGATAACATTAACGATATAGAAAAAGACATAAAAAGAAAGATTAAGTCAAGAAAATTATAGCATTAATGATAAAAGGAATTAAATGTCCTCTTAATTAAACTGTAAACATCATTTTTTCCTTTTTCTCATTACTATTTACTACCTCCATCCTTCTCATTTTATATGTCATTCCTTTTTATAAATAGTTGATTCATAAAATTTATCATTTCATAAAATTAACACATAAATTACCATATGTTTTTTTAGTAATGCTAAATGGCCAGAAAAATTTGATCAGATATGTAAAAAGACTAAAATAACCATGCTTTAAGTTTTATATTTGTTTCCTCAAAACTTTTCCCTCCAAACAAAATTAACTTTTCTGTAATTCCCAAACTCCTAAACATTAACTATTTGGCTGTCAAGGAAAATGATTATTTTTTTTTGTGTATAGTTAATCCAATTTATTTTTCAAAATAAGTATTGTTTAGTTAATAAAAATGGTACGCTTTAATTAAATTAATTTTTAATTTTATTTTTATAACATTAATATTTTTTTCATCATATACCAAATTATGTTCTGCATATACCTTTTCCATTAACTCGATTATGATCGTAAGGTGCCAACGTATACCTTTGAAAAAATATTTTTTCGCTTAAAATAAACCTCTTTAATGAAAAAGACAATTAAATTTCTCATTAATAATAACTACAAATGAATATCTTATCTACTAAAAATTATACTTAATTATTTTGTAATACAAAATTAGTAAATATAGTAATTAACATAGATTAAAAAAATTAATTAAATTTTTCTTTAAATATAACCAACTAAATAGATTAGTCTATATAATGGATTTTTTTGAGAGAAAAAAATTATATTGAAATTTAGATATTTTTAAAAGTAATTGATGATAAGACATTTATAACTATGTCATAACACATTATTTTTTATATTATAATTATTCCAAACAAGAATTAACATATATAGTAAATGGTGAAATTATTTCACTAACTTTAACCATAATTAAAAAATTCAGTTATTTAAATATTATTAATTAAGTGGATATTTCAAAACAAATGAATATATAAAAGATCACTCAATACCTACTTATTAATTATAATATTTTAAGATAGATGTATTTTATGTATATATTAATTTACAAGATGTTTAATGTGTATAAGTAAAGTATAACATAATTAGGATATATATGTTTTAAAAATTATTTTCATTAAATGTAGAATTTTAATATTTCAACAACTATAATCAAATCTCAATATACTTAGAATTGATAAACATCGACACATTATAAAAATATATAATTTAATATTCTTAAAACATAGTAATAAAATATGTAGTTGTAAATACGTAGTTTAATTTTTTTTGAACATAAACTATAAATATATAGTTTGATTTTTCAAAACATAATAATTAACGAATATGCAATTTTTCAACATTAATGTGTAACTATATTGGGTTGTTGTTAAATAGGATCAACACTGATGAACCATATGATTTTTATATTTCTTCAGTGTGTTGTTGTCTATCAAATTCAAAGTATTTTGAGTTTTGATTGTTATTATTAAATTATTTTACATTATATATATAATAAAGTATTTAAGATGTAATTGAAATAATTATTTAAATAGGTAATTTAAATTTATTTATATAATAAATGCAATAAAATTACTTAATGTTGTTAATCAGTTCAAAACAAATATTGATTTGAGAGGAAAATAATAATAATAATAGTGTGACTACAATTATATATACTTAATATTTTATCATATCATTTAATAGCAAACATTTTGTTTTATAAAAATAACAAATAATACTAATAAAGAAAAATATATATATGTGATGAAACTTAAATGTTACTCATGCTTAACAAATTTGTGTTGTCATTGTCATCGTCATCGGAGGACTATAAAGATGTTTTTCTTTCAATTTTTTTTATAAAAGTTTATTTTGAAATCATAAAAACTTTATATATCTTTCTGTGTTATTAAAAATTTTCAATGAAGCACCATCAACGTTTTTATAAAAAAAAAAAATTTGTATATGTCTCTAGTACTTAAATAATAAATAAAAATTAATTTTAATGAGTCTTTTTTGAGTATGATGTGATTCATATGTAATCGAAGATATGAAGATAATCACAAAATAGAGGAAACATGATGGTAATTTAGTTTTTTTCATATTTCGCTCACATACATTCCGAGTATAATCGGATAAAATACATTTTTATCATTTATTTATTTTTAAAAAAATCGATGCATAACAACAACTCCTTCAAATAAATAAGAGTAACTCTTTAGCCAACTCGGCCAATTTCATATTTTTATTTTTTATATAAATTTTTAATAATTAAATTTAGATATAAATTATATTTTCACGATTAGAAGAGTGTGTGAAAATAATGTTTTCTTTTGGCGAATTTTTCGGTTCCTTTCCCATGTTTAACTATCAAATCATCAATAATTATTTTCACTAATCATTTCAATGTCTTGAAAATATAATTGAAGAATATATTTTATATTTAAGTTAAAGGGTAAAAAATGTCCAAAAATTAATTAGTTTATAGTGTGAAAATGTCATTTACCATTCTAACCAAATTATGGCCAAAAGGATTTTCCCTTCTTTTTTTATCCTTTTGAATTATTAATCTTGAAAATGTACATTTGACCAACCTAGAAGAGCTAAGTAAATGATTCATGTTTATTGGTTTAATTAATTAAACAAAGTAAATTAATTCATATTCACTGATTGAAAACTTAAGTTTTAAAAAAAATTAAATAAGTGTAGAAGGAAAAGTTACACCATTTCTTAAGGTAGGAGGTAATATAATTTTTTTATTATTCTATGTCAATTTCGGAAATTATGAAACTGATTAAGATTATATATGGAGCAATTAAAATGAAATAAAATGAAATAACAATTAAAAAAACAAAACTAATATATATCCTTTTTTTCCTCCTCACAATATTTTAATAATCTTTTAAGGTATAACTTACATATATCTCATAGTGTAAATAGTAAATTACATCATATCCCTACAATTTTTTTAATTATAATAATCCATTACCTTCTTGATACATAAATCAACTTTCGGATACATGAATTCATAATCTGAATACAGTAATTTTAATTCAAGAAGAATTCTTTTGTTGCACTAAAAATGAAATAAAATCTGAAAATATAATTAAATTCCATTATATTCAAGAAGAAGTCGGCTTTTTCGACTTGTTTATTCGATCATGTCAGTAATTAATAACATAACAAAAGTAATAATATTTAGTCTCTTAAATAAACTTTCTAATATAAATCATAAGTAAAACTCAAAACACAATACTTATAGTGATACCTATTATATATGTAATTCAAACATAAAATATTAACATAATCATCATGATGACAACAATAAAAAAGGAACAAAAGTGGTTAACTCCAACTTAATTCTAAACCTAAATAATATATATATATATATATATATATATATATATATATATATATATATATATAATATATATATATAATATATATATATATATATATAATAAAAACAAATCATGCGCGTCGGATAATTATTTAAATAAAAAAAAGTTTTAAAAATCAAAATTCTCCTTATAGCTCACCCCCACATCTCTTCTTCTTCTTCATATCTCACCTTTTCATCTTCTTCACACCCAAATAAACTTAAATGGATTAGTAACAAGAAGCAATATAGTAACAAGTTACCTCAAAAATATATTTTTTACCCACAAACCTCCCAACAAGAAATCAAAATAGTATTACTGTCTTAAGATTTATGGGTTTTGATTTGTGTTTGTTCTGTCATCGGAGGGTAAAATTAAAGTTTGGGGGTCTCAATCATGGAACTATGGTGAGACTTTTTAGAAAACTAAATGAACAATCGATTAAATATGGGAAGAAAATTACTTTCTTATTATCTTTTAAGAAACCTCTATAAAAAAAATAGAAAAGAAAAAAACGTGTTCATATTTGAAAAATATTTGCAATTGGATCTTGATGTACATGGTCAATCAATGGAAGAAACTGAAAGAGTCTTCTTGAGGTTCATTTTGAAAAGAAAGAAATTCTTTCACCATACGAATTAACTTCGAATTTTGGAAAATTTTCTTGGCAGCCATTGTACAAAGCTTCTTGTTTGTAATTTTGCAATGAAGAAGATATAATTATTAGAGAATTTTACTATTTAATTGGAAACTAATTAATGTGAAATATATCTAACAAAATAAAATTTAATTACTAATAATAAAAAAAATATATTTAAAAAATTATAATTTCTTACATGGCGCTGACATATCGCTGATGTGATAGTGAGTGTAATACATCACATGATGTGAGAGTAGTGTTACACCTCGTAGTGGGTATTAATTCACTTTTTAGTAGTAAAGGTGTGTAATGGGTCGTCATAATAGCTTAAGTTTGTAACTGACTTTTCAGTACAAATTCAGGGGAAATTTATGTTATATATATATATATATATATATATATATATATATATATATATACATATCGACTTTTTGTTTTTATTTTTAAAATTCGAAGCCATGCCAAAAAACCAAACAAAGTAATGTATTAATCCAAAAAACAAAAAACCAATCCAAATAAAAATTTGATTTGGTTATTCGATTTAATTCGAATAGTGCACACCCCTACTTTCAAGTTTGATTGAAAAACTTTTGGAAAAACTTTAGTGTTCAGTGAAATCCACGTGTTTGTCATGTATAATTTTTTTTATTCTTTCTCCTCTTTGGTTCAAGATGGTGAGTGGTGATGAAATTTGATTACTTTTGTAAGTTGGGGTCGTGGATCGCCCGTGTAGACCGCTGTTTTATGTCTTATCCAATTAATTAGTTAATTTGGATAATTTCTTTTAAAAGGATAAGATAGACCTCCTTAAAAGGCTCCAAGCGGGAGTATTTTGAAAGAAACATGAAAAAGTACAGAAGCGGAAAACGTGAGAAACAACAGAAAAAAGTATAGCGATCCTAGACAAATCAATCAATACACAAAGAAGACTTCTAGTCTGTGAACAAAGATCTTTGTTTCCTAGTGATTCAAAGAAGGAATTTAGCTCAATCCTGTCAAAGAAGCAAAATTAACGACTTCGATTACAAATTATAAGGAACTCATCTTGATGTTAGTTTGCCTTATAATTCCTTCATGCATGGATGATCTACTAAGTTGCTATAAAAAAAAAAAGAAAATAGAAATAAGATAGAAACACATATTTATGGAAATAATAATAATTTTTTTTAACATTTTTGACTGTGTGAAATAGCAAAATATGTAGTTGAAATACGAAAGTAAGTGTAACTTGACTATTTCTCATATTTTTCTCATATTCATATAAAATGTTATTACTTAATGACTTGATCTGACTCATATATTGTTTTACTACTAAATATTTTTCTGTTTCTACAGTCATGAAGCAAAGTTCATTGAGGTGATTATTCAAGATTTATTGAGTAAATTAAACCACAAATATATGGACATTGCATGATATCCAGTAGGAATGAATTCTTGTGTTAGTGAACAGATAAATAAGTTGCCATGTACGTTGTCATGGACGGTGTAAAGAAATATCATATATGATTGAATCTAGAGCGTGGGAGGCGTTGGTAAAACCACCTTAGCAAAAACCATCTTCAAAACAAATTTCTCCAAATTTTGATGGTAGCTTTTTTCTTGATGTTGGATCACTAGTGTAACACCTCGTACACCAAAATAGATAGGATTAAACAATGAAACTAAGAATAGTTATTTTTGGAAAGAATAAGAAAAATCTGAAAAAAATTTCAAGTGTAAAAGTGAGTTTTTGGTCATTTTAAAACGGCAACAACTTCTAGATCAAGATGAGTTAGGATCAGTTCTTTATATGGTTAGAAAGACCTTGGAGATATCTTTCCAACTCCCTCGAGTTTTGCATTTTCAATATCGTATGAGGGAGATATGCTTATTTGAAGTTGGACTGTTGGATTGAGAAAAATCCAATTTGGATTTTAGTAAGGGTAAATTGGTCTTTTCACCATATTATTTTCTAATTTTTTTTAAGGGTTTATTAGGGGTAAAACTAATCCTAAAATCAGTTTGAGAAAGTTGAATACGCTTAGGTTTGGGAGAAAAGAGAAGAGAATAAGGGGAAAGGAGAAGAGGCTAAGAACTCATCAGGAACGTCAAGATCTTCGAGTGGAATTCATCGGGGGTGATCCCTATTAGGTATGTGAGATCTCTCTGTGTTGGATTCTTTCACCCACACACCAATGTGTTTAATTCAGCGCACTTAAACTAGATTGAATGATGAACAACAAAGTTCTTGATGAAAAATTGTTGGATTTTTGTTGGCCGAGTTGGAGTATACCTTTAATTGTGTTGATTTGTGTGTTTGGGATATTTTACTAGTCTAATCGATTGGGTAATACTGTGATCTTAAGTTTTTGAGGAAAGTTTTATGGGAGTTTAGGAGGTTTAGAGATGAAAATCGAAGAAGAAATATTGAAAATCTTGTCTGATAGGCCCTGGGGAGTTGCGCTAACCAGAGCCACTCCGGACAAACTATGTTCGTCAGTATCTAGCGCACCGCGCCAGCAGAGTGCCTGAGGACAGTGTCTATCCGCCAGGCTCTGGCGTCCCGCTCCCCCCATCTTTTCGCAGTAGTTCCTAAGTGATGTACATCTGTTTGTTGGTTGATTCTAGCACTCTAAAGTACATCTAATCTTTATGAAATCATCCATAAAAATGAGATCATGATTCTTGAATCCATAATCCAATTCAAGGAAAGTTAAGATCAAAGTCAAAGAAGTTAAGAGTTAAGTGTAAAGGTTAAGAAGCAAGTCAAAGTGAGTTCTGAAAGTTTCCAAGAGTCTTTAACAAACCTTTTTAACTTGTTTTAAGACTCAAGTTACAAGTTAAGCAGGATTAATGAGTTGAATTCGTTCTCAAAAGTAAAAAGAGGACTAAGTAATCCCTAATTGTGGTAATGTTTTTTCACTTGAATAAATATTGAGCCTTCGGGCTAGTTTTCAGACAGAAGTAATAACTTTAAAAAATGAAGCAAGCGGGGAAACTATGATTTCCAAGAGAGCTTCTAAAGCTAAGTTTTGAGCATTAATGTCAAGCCATATAATCATTATATTTTAAAAAACATAAGCGCTAGTATATCTTGGGAGTAGTATTGAGCACTGATGTGGGGATGCAAGTTGTCACGACCCAACTCGGGGACGCGACTGGCACCCACATTCACCCCCCTATGTGAGCAAACCAACCAATCTAAACCTTAACATTTCAATTTATATCAACAAAAAATAATGCGGAAGACTTAACTCATTAATAAAAACAATTCAAAACTATTATTATTATCCCCAAAATCTGGAAGTCATCATCACAAGAACATCTATCCTCAAATTACTAAACTAAGAATATCTAAGAAAACAAAATAAATGGAAAGCTAGTCCATGCCGGAAGTTCAAGGCATCAAGACTTGAAGAAGAAGACCCAGTCCAAGCTAGACGCATTAGCTCACCCTGAATTTCCGATGTAGTGAAGACTGGCTAGAATTACTGCTGAGTTGAAGTTGACGGAACGTTTGCTGCATTCCACAAATAACAAAGAAGAAGAAAACATAAAAGTAGGGGGTCAGTACAACCACAAGTACTGAGTAGATATCATCGGCCAACTCAAAATAGAAGATAATATATATCAAGTAATATTATAAATCAACTATAAACTCATCATGTAGCAACAACAAGTACTATAATCATCAACAAGTACCATCAAGTTCATCCATGAGGGCTCAAGCCTCAATACCATACTCATTTGGGAGTTAAGTTTATTAGATTGAGTATATTTATCATCTTTCAAGATTCATTATCTTTCTTCCTCTTGTGTCGGTACGTGACACTCCGATCCCCTACCACTATGTGTCAGTATGTGACACTCCGATCCCCTAATTCTACGTGTCGGTTCGTGACACCCGATCCCCTATATGTGTCGGTACGTGACACTCCGATCCCCTAATTCTACGTGTCGGTTCGTGACACCCGATCCCCTATATGTGTCGGTACGTGACACTCCGATCCCCTATATGTGTCGGTACGTGACACTACGATCCCCTATATGTGTCGGAACGTGACACTCCGATCCCCTATATGTGTCGGTACGTGACACTCCGATCCTCTAATTCTACGTGTCGGTTCGTGACACCCGTCCCACTAATACTATGTGTCGGAACGTGACACTCCGATCTACTAATACTATGTGTCGGAACGTGACACTCCGATCCACTAATACTATATGTCGGAACGTGACACTCCGATCCACTAATCTCATTGTATCCATTCATCAAGCCTTCTCTATACCAAGGCATCATCAATCCCATTACTTTAATTCATCAAGCCTTCTTTTATACCAAGGCATCATCATTAATAACGTAGATTAAAGTTTCCTTCAAGATTTGGGATTCAATGGTTTTCATCATGCTTGTTTTATCAAAATCACATAATCATATTCATCCAAGCATACAATTAAGCATATAGACAGGTTTACAATACCACCAATACATATCATGCACTATTAAGAGTTCACTACGAATATCGTAAAAACCATAACCTACCTCCACCGAAGACTAGTGATTGACAAGCAAATTCCCAAGCTTCTGTTTTCTCCTCCCTCTCGATCGATTCCTCTCTTTCTCTCTCTCTGTTCTTTCTCTTTTTCTTATTCAAAACCCTCTTTCTTTTACCCTAATTAGCATATAATTAAGAATAAAAGAATGACAATAATACCCCACTAATTAACTCAAAGTTACCTCTTTTATACCCCAAGTAATTAGACTTATTAATATTAACCCTCAATCTTTATAATTAAGGAAAGAATAGTCCAAAACGTCCCTTAAAACGTGTAAAGAAATCTGATTCTGCCTGGGATTTGCGCAACCTGTAACGGCCCGTCGTGCCTACGACGGTCCGTCACGCAGGTCGTCGCGACATATTGGAACTCCATTTTTCTCTAAGGATTCTGTGACGGTCCGTCACACCTGTGACGGTCCGTCCTGCACTTCCGTCATGACGGTCAGAGACTCGTTTCCCATACCAAATTCTCAAGAGTTGAAGTTTTTTGCAACGGAAGCTCACGACGGTTCGTCGTAGCTGTGACGGTTCGTCCTGCAGGTCCGTCACAGATTACAGAGAGTCGATTTTAGAACCCAAATTTCAGAATTCTAAGTGTTCTGGGACGAGACACCCTCGACGGTCCGTCGTGCCCATGACGGCCCCTCGTGGTGACCGTCGTCTCAACCAGTTTTTCCAGAAATAAAATCTGCTGCTCAAAACGACTAAACAGGTCGTTACACAAGTTTTCCATGAAAATCGTGTAGCCATCATGGGTAGAAAAGGGTCATACTTTTTAAATGAATCATTTTCACAGTTTACTAATGGATACATTAGACAGTAGATGTCCTATAGTCTGGCAAGGTTAGGATGGACGGGCAGCGTGGATCGAGTAACGCTGTATCATCACTATAGCTCTTAATTGATGGTTGTAAGTTAGAATAACAATTAATTTTATTTTTACATATATCTCAGAGATTTATTGTATCCATGTATATGTTCAGAGTTTAAAACATGTTTTAGTCAGCTATTATTAATGCATCTACTTTTAAATTATATTGTATTGAATTCAGTAGTTATTCTTGAGTCGAACAGCGCCAAGGTAATTGTTCCTTTTTACTTCTTTTCCAGCTTAAGTGTTGTTTTAGCATTCCAACTCGCATACTCGTACATTCAATGAGCTGATGCTAGTTGACCTACACGTATTACGATGCAGATGTAAGTAACTAGGATCGACATTCGACGCAACGTTGAGTGAGCAGCTCAGAGTCAGTTTGTGATCCTCCTTTTATTCCGGAGGACATCTTTAGTTTTAGCTATTTTTTAAGTATTCAGTGGGGGTCCTACACCAACATCCAACTTTGTATTAGAGGCTTCATAAAAAAATGATATTAGTTTTTCTTAGTCTTTCCTTTTCACTTGTAATTGACTAAGACTTGGGTTGCCACTTTGGCTAATTACTTTCATTAAAGTGACTTATGAGATTATATCTTGTGTTAAGTCTTCTGCTGAGTTAAGTAAGCCAGACCAAGGGTCCTCTTAAGGCGAACAATGGTCATTGCATGCTGGCCACGTCCAAGGTTTAGGCTAGGGGCATGATAAACTTTGTATCATAGCACAGAGTTCAAGAGTCCTAGGAAGTCTATGAAGTCGTGTCTGTAGAGTCTTATTCATCCGTGTGAAATGTGCCACATATATGATTAAGAGGCTACAACATTTAGGAATCCCTCACTTCTTTCATATCATTTTTTCGTGCATTAGAGTTTATCTCTAAACAGTTTCCCTCTAATTCGTGCTTGCACATGTTTCAGATCATCATGCCTCCACAAAGAGTAGACAAAGGTTGATCAGCCAGAAGGAATGTTGAGGAACCAGAGGTGCCTTATGCACAAAACATGCAACCTCAAGGGGAAGTCACCAATGCTGAGTTCCGCAAGACTATTGAATGCTAAGCCAAGCGGTGAATAACCAAGTCGCACAACAAAGGGAGCTCGACAAGAAAGGTCTAACACTTCAAGAATTTTGGAATTCTTGAGGATGAATCCCCCAAGCTTCACTGGTTCGAGTAACACTGAGAATCCGGAGAACTTTGTGGAAGAGTTGAAAAAGGTATTTGATATGATGTATGTGATTGATGCTGAGAGAGTTAACTTGTCGCATATCAACTAAAAAATGTGGCTAGGACTTGGTTCCATCAGTGGAAGAAGGGAAGAGATGAGGATGCACCACATTTGAGTTGGGCTTGCTTTTAAGATGCTTTCTTGGAGTGTTTCTTTCCCTGGGAACTGAAGAAAGCAAAGGTACGGGAGTTCCTTTCTCTGAAACAAGACTCCTTGAGTATTCATGAATATGGTTTGAAGTTCACCCAACTGTTTCGCTATGATCCTAAGATAGTTAAGGATATGAGGATCAGAATGAGCTTATTTGTGGTTGGCTTGGGTCGTGCATCAAGTGAGAAGGAAGAGTTATCATGTTGATTGGGGACATGGACATTTCAAATTTAATGGTCTATGTGTAGCAGGTAGAGGAAGAGAAGCTTAGCGATAAAAGGAGTTCAAGAGCAAGAGATCTAAGACGGGGAATGAGTTCGGGCAGTAGAAGCATGATTCCATCCGGTCGTCCTTCTAAGAGAAACAGAAGGGGTCCTGCTACATCCCCTACTAGTGCACCTACACCTAAGAATAAAAGTGAGCACTATGGTCAGAATTCGAGAGTTAAAACTACCTACTCTTATAGTGTGGCACAGGTAGGTAGTAAGCCTCCTGCCTGCACCAAGTGTGGTAGAAATCGCTCCGGCATTTGTCGTGAAGGCTCCACAGGTTGTTTCAAGTGCGGTCAAACTGGTATTTTATGAGAGAGTGTCCAAAGAGCAATGAAGGTGGTGGTAATGGGGGAAATAGAGCTCAGTCTTCATCAGCTTCTCCACCAGACAGGGTCGCAACTAGGGCAGCTACTTCTGGTTGGTGGAGGAACAAACCGCTTGTATGCTCAATAATTTCCAAGAACAGGAGAATTTGCCAGATGTTGTCACTGGTATAATTCGAGTCTTTGACTTTACTGTTTATGCATTGTTAGACCCAGGAGCGAGTTTATCTTTTTTAACTCCTTATGTTGCTATGAACTTTGAAAGTATTCCTGCGCAACTTAAAGAACCATTCAGTGTTTTCACACTTGTTGGTGAGCCCATTCTAGCAGAAAGAGTCTATCATGATGATCCTATTTATTTCAGTCACAAGAGTACCATGACTGATAGATTTTAATGTCATTCTAGGTATGGACTGACTCCAATGCCTGTTATGCATCAATAGATTGCAGATTTCGAGTTATCAAGTTTCAAATCCCAAATGAACCAGTCATAGAGTGGAGTAGTAGTTCAGCAGTGCCTAAGGGTCGTTTTATTTTGTACCTTAAGGCTAGTTTCAGAAAGAAGTAATAGCTTTATAAAATGAAGCAAGCGGGGAAACTATGATTTTCAAGAGAGCTTTTAAAGTTAAGTTTTGAGCACTAATTACAAGCCACAAAATCAGTAATATTTTAAAAACATAAGAGCCAATATATTTTGGGAGTAGATTGAGCATCAATGTAGGGATGCGAGTTTCAGATTAGCTCAAGTCTCCATGAAAACCATGTAGCCATCATGAGTAAGAAAAGATCATACTTTTTAGATGAATCATTTTCATAGCTTATTAGTGGATTTATTAGGCAGTTCAGGACCTATACTCTGGCAAGGTTAGGATGGTCGGGCAGCGTGGGATGAGTAACATTGTATCATCACTATAGTTCTTAAGTGATGGTTGTCGGTTAGAGAAGCCCTCACAAAACTTATTGTATTTTCATATTACATCAGTTAATTATATTTTTTCATATATCTTAAAGATTTATTGTATCCATGTTACAAAATGTACAACATGATTTTGATTGCTTTTATTTATATTGCATTTACTTTTAAATTGTATTATATTGAATTGAGTAGTTATTCATGAGTCTAATCGCGCCAAGGTAAGTGTTTCTTCTTACTCCTAGCTTAAGTGTTATTTTAACATTCCAACTTGCATTCTCGCACATTTAATGTACTGATGTCAGTTGGCCTACACATATCATGATGCAGACGCAAGTAACTAGGATCAACATTCGGCGCACCGTTGATCTAGTGAGCAGCTCAGAGTTAGTTGGTGAGCCTCCTTTCATTCCGGAGGACATCTTTAGCTATTTCTTTAGTATTCAGTTGTTAGGATGATTAGGGGTCTTGTCCCAACATAAAACTTTATATTAGGGGTTTCATAGACATATGATATTAGTTTTTCTTAGTCTTTCCTTTTCACTTGTAATTGACTAAGAGTTGGGTTGCCACTTTGGCTAATTACTTTCATCAAAGTTAATTCTGAGATTATATCTTGTGTTAAGTCTTCCACTAAGTTAATTAAGCCAGGCCAAGGGTCCACTCAAGGCCAGCAATGGTCATTGGGTGTTGCCACATCCAGGGTGTAGGTTCGGGACGTGACAACTAGTTTCAAGGGGGATAGAGGTTTGGTTGCTTTGCTAGAAAAACTTCTTAAAGATACTCTTAGATTAAAAAATTGAAGTCAACTATATCGACCATGGAACACAATTGATTAAACAAAGGTTTTAATAAAAAAAGAGTTCTTTTTGTCTTTGATGATGTTAATGATGTTGGAAATATATACTCATTAGTAGGAGGGAAACAATTATTTGGTCGTGGCAGTAGAATTATTATTATCACCAGGGAGAAACGAGGAACACTTGCTGAAATGCTATACAAGTGATATAAAATATGAGATCAAATATATAACCGAAAATAAAAGTCTACAGCTTTTCTGTTGGTATGATTTCGAGAATTCTCTTCCCATAGAAGACTTCATGGAGATCTCTAAAAATTATGGTACCATATGTACAAGGGATTGACATAATACATAAATATGACCTTTAACTTGGCGTCAGTTGACAATTATGATCTTTAACTGTGGGTGTGCACAAGTAGACAGTTAAACTATTATAAAATTGAAAAAATAAACACATTCGTCTTACATGGGACTCTACATGAAATTTTTTTATTCTACATGTCGTTCTATATATATTATGTCATGCAGGACATGTGTATCTACTTTTTCAATTTTATACAAACTTAAGTGTTTACTTGTGCACATTTAAAGTTGGACGCATAATTGTCTATTGAAGCCAAGTTAAGGGTCATATTTATGTATTATGCCCACGGGATTCCATTAGCACTTGAAGTTTGGGGATCCTTTTTATGTAAAAGGAGCATGGTAGATTAGAAAAGTTTCATTGAGAGATTGAAGGAAATCCCTCATGATTCAATAGTAGAGAAATTGAAAATAAGGTATAATGGGCTCCCTTATCATACAACTAAGGAAACATTCCTTGATATCACATGCTTCTTGGAAGGATGGGACATGGAAAATGTTTCTAAGTTCCTTAACAATTGCGGTTTCTTCCCTGAAATCGATACTAATGTCTTGATTGAGAATAATTTAGTAACAATAAATGAATCCAATCAACTGGGCTTGCAAAATCTGATTAGAGATATGTTGAGAGAAATTGTTCGTAGAGAATCGAAAGATCCATGTGAACTTAACAACTTGTAGCGGTAAGATTCCAATAACATTCTTGATATAATTACTAGACACAAGGTAATGGTTCATTCAAGTTTGCAACATGACCTATACATTTCCAGGATTAGGAAACAAGGTCTCCTTAAAATTTATTTTAGAAAAAAATTCTAAAGCACTACCTTGATAAGGAGTTTATCATTGAAAACGTGATTTACTTTTTAGTTAGTCAATTTGGCATACATAACTTTATTAGTACGTCTTAAGTAATTTTTATTGATATAATGTTATTATTATTTTTAATTGTCGACGAAAAAATTGTATATACTATTGGTACCCATACTTCACTTTTGTTGTAGGTCTATCATCCAAATTATGGATATGTAACATTATGTAAATACGGAAAATGATACAATTTATTCAAATTTTATATTCATTAAAACAATACGATATGATACAACACAACACAAAATAATACAATACAATACAATATGATAGGATACATCATAAAACAATACAGAACAACCATTAGAGACAACACATAGCTCAGAGTTAAACAAATAATAATTTATGCCTCGTGGACAATACTATTCCAAAACTACAATAATCTTCTTGATGGACTACTTTGTCAATTAGATATTATCATACATAATTTTTCCTACATAAGATATGTGATTACTATTACAAATGTTGTTAATTAACTAGAAAATTGAACCCTTGAGTTTACTTACATATCAAAGAATGAAAATTTTATTTGCGAACTTGCGATTCATTAGCAAAAAATAATAAGAGTTAGGGTGTTCTTGGTATGAAGGAAAATGTTTCGTGGAAAATGTTTTCATAAAAATGTTTTATTAAAAAAAACTGGATTTCTAACTTATTTTTCTCATGTTTGGTTGGTGAGTAGAACATATTTTTTAATGTTTG
Source organism: Solanum corneliomulleri (assembly GCA_027704805.1). Classification (NCBI taxonomy): domain Eukaryota; kingdom Viridiplantae; phylum Streptophyta; class Magnoliopsida; order Solanales; family Solanaceae; genus Solanum; species Solanum corneliomulleri. Next base: position 24,079 of record JAKWIY010000192.1, read on the forward strand.
GTTGATGAATGAAAAATACTTTTCAGAAAATATATTTTATTTTTGGCTTGAGACTAAAAATACTCTTTAGAAAAATAATTCTTGATACGAAAATAAACCCCATAATTAATTTAGGATCCGACCTCGAGTTCTGAACAAGGACACCCCAATGACTGTTCCAAAATCCAACCCTGAGATTTAACCCAAGACCCGAACTAGGAAAATTTTTTATATTTGAATATTAATTTCACAAAAATAATTTTTATTTAAAAAAAACTTTGATGGAAATGGCCTGGGTAGGGGGTGACATCAAAATAAAAATAAATTTAAAATTTAAAATACTTTTTAAAAAAAATGATTTGACGGGCATGGGTAGGGGGTAGGGGAGGGGGGGTAGGGACATAAAATAGAAATTGTTAGAATTTGAAATATTTTTCAAAAACAACTTTTTAAAATATTTTTTGATTGGTGAGGGTGGCGCCGGAGGATGGGGTGGGGGTGGTTAAGGATATGGGTGGGTGGCGTAAAAAATTACTTTTTAAAAAATTTAAAATGTTTTCCAAAAAAGATTTTTTCTTAAGTATTTTTTTTTACAAGAATGGTCTGGGTGTGGGTGGTGGGGGAGGGGGGTTGCCTGGGTGGGGATGGTGGAGAGAGTGGCGTAAAAATAAAAAAAGCTAAAATATTTTTCAAAAGGAAATTTTTTTGGGGGTGGTAGGGGTTGAGTGAGGTAAAACAATCTTAAAATTTGAAACATTTTTCAAAAATTATTTTTTAATTTTTTATTTGAGAGGGGGGTGGGGTGGGGGGTGGGATTGTGGTTGAGATATATTTGAAATTTAAAAATTTTGTAAGAAAAAAAAATAAAGTAGAGTTTTGGAAAATATTTTTCTTAATTTTGAAAGGAAAGTCATTTTTCTTAAATTTGAGGAAATGAAATAATTTGCAAAAATATTTTTCAAACATTTAACCCAACCAAATATGAAAAAATTAAATCCATACAAAACACACCCTTTAAGGAAAAAGAGAGAACATTTTCTTCTTCTTTTGAAAAGATAAATAATTATTGAAATTAAAATAAAGAAAGAGAAGAATGAAGACAAAAATTAGAAAGAAAGAAAAAAATGATTTTTTTAAATATTATTTTAATAAAATAAAAATATAGTAAAAATGAAAAAAATAAAAATTGAGAGGTAATTGAATGAAAACCATTTTATGAACATTTCTGGTGTAAATGCGTCGAAATATATTTGTTCAATATATAAAAAGAGAGATAGATTTGAAAAAATAAAATTAGTGAATGTTCATTGTACCGCTCTTGTGCCTATAAAAGACATTGTAACATATATGGAAAATACACCAAAAATTAGGAAGATAAAAGTTTCCTATTTTATCTCTTTACTACATTCTCCTCTTCTTAATTGTTATTAGTTTAATTTTAATACTTAGTCTTTATTTAATACCATGTTATCAGCACGAGACTCTGGCATCTCAAAGTTTTGAAGACTAAATCTAAAGGCTAAGATATTATTATTTTTCTTTTTTATTATGTCTAATCTTACTAAACTTGAGTTCGTTGCCCTTAATAGTTCGGGCAAGAACTATTTTTCATGGGTACTGGATGCTGAAATTCATTTGGATGCTATGGGTCTTGGAGACACCATTAAAATTGAAAATAAAGCATCAAAACAAGACTTGCTAAAACAATGATATTCTTACGTCATCATATTGACAAAATTTTGAAAATTGAATATCTCATAGTCAAAGATCCACTTGTTTTGTGGAATAATCTAAAAGAAAGATATGACTATTTGAAGATGGTCATTCATCGAAAGACACGATATGATTGGATGCATTTAAGTCTAAAAGACTTTAAGTTTATTCATGAGTACAATTTTGCCATGTTTAGAATTACTTCTCAATTGAAACTATGTGGAGATACATTTAATGATGTTGATATGATGGAAAAAACGTTTTGCACATTTCATGTCTTAAATGTGCTTTCACATCAACAATATCGAGAAAAGAGTTTCAACAAGTATTCTGAACTGATTTCTCATCTCTCGTGGCTGAACAAAATAATGATTAGTTAATGAAAAATCATGAGAATCATCCCACTGGATCAACAACACTTCATGAGGTGAATAGGTATACGCCCACCACGTTAGGCGTGGAAAAGGTCGTGGTCGTAGATGTAGTCGCAATTACAACCAAGAGCGAAATCTTTTCCCGGTGTTAATCATTCACCAAAGAAAAATAACCATCAAAGGGGAAAATAAAAAAGATGAGAAACGTGAAACAGTTAAAATAATTTTTTTTGATGTGGTGGAAGAGTTCATTATGCTTGTGATTGTCGTACTTCTAAACACTTGGTTGAGCTTTATCAAGCATCACTAAGAAAGAAGGATAAAATTTTCGAAGCTAATTTCATCACTGATCGTGTTGACATCACACACTTGGATATGACAGATTTCTTCACACATCCTGAAGGAAAAATAGATCACTTAATTGGTGACGATTCTGTGAATATGAAAGAATAATCATGATTGATATTTGCTACTGTTATTGATATTTGTTATTTTGTATTGGTATAATGTGGAAAATAAGTAGTTAAAGTGCTCATATTTATCCATGTATATTCATTAAGTCCCTTCTTTAAGAAACACCAATGGAAAGTGAGTTGGAATGTCATAATTTTAAGAAGAATTGAAAAATATTAAAATTATACTTCTTAACTTTTATGGCCATAAAAGAAAAATATATACGTTATTGTTAAAGAAAAAGTAAGAGCACTACTTTAATTGGTAAGTGGAAAACATCTTTTCCTTTTTGTCATTCAAATGTCCTTTCAAGATATTAAAATTATATTGATAGTTATTTTATGCATGTTAAACTAAATCAAATTTAGAGTTAAATATTTGCGTGATAAAAATCTTGTGCATTATTAGTATATGATCATTATATATTTCAAATGTCATTTGAACATTTACATAATTTCTTAAATTATTTAATAAAAGATAATTAATCATTTGATATAAGTTTATTTCATTACTTTTGAAGATACGGATAATTCTCCAAGTAAATTGTCAAATTATGAAAATATTTGATTGATTGATTCTGTAACAACACACACGATATTAAAAAATAAAAAATATTTTTCCCATTTGAGTATGAAAAATATGAATGTTACTACGATATCTGGTAGTACTAATTTGATCAAGGGCTCCGGAAGAGCCATTATAATTTTGCCCATGGGAACTAAACTCATAATAAATAATGTCATGTTTTCTCCTTAATCTCGGAGAAACTTATTGATTTTCAAAGATATTCGTGTAAATGGTTATCATATCAAGACAATTGATGAAATGAACCTTGAATATCTTGGTATAACCAAAAATGTCTTCGAGCAGACATATGTTGTAGAAAAACTCACGGCCTTATCTTCTAGATTGTATTGGACAACAATTAGTGCAATTGAAGCACATTCTACAGTAAACCGGTCGTTTACTAATTACAATATCTTCGTACTTTGACATGATCGTTTGGGACATCCTCCGTCTATAATGATGAGACGAATTATAGAAAATTCAAATGGGCATCCATTAGAAAATTTAAAAATTCTTTTAAATGGTGAATTTTCTTGTGATGTATGTTATCAAGGCAAGTTAATTGTGAGACCATCACCAACAAAGGTCAAAATTGGGTCCCCTGCGTTCTTGGAACGCATACATGGGACATTTGTGGGTCAATTCACCCATCGAGTGGGTCGTTTAGATATTATATGGTCATAATATATGCTTATTCTAAATGGTCTCATATATGTCTATTGTCATCTCACAATTTGGCATTTACAAAATTATTGACTTAAATAATATGATTACAGACATAGTTTCCTGATAATCAGATTAAGTCTATTTGTCTTGATAACGCTATGGAGTTTTCATCCAAACATTCAATGATTATTGTCTGTCGATTGGGATAAGAGTTGAACATCCTGTAGCTTATGTTCACACTTAAAATGGTCTGGCTGAGTTATTAATTAAACAACTACAATTGATGGCAAGCCATTATTTATGAAAACTAAGTTGCCCACTTCTGTGTGGGGCCATGCAATTTTGCATGCTGCAACACTTATTCGTCTCAGATCGACAAATTATCATAAGTTTTTTCCACTACAATTTGCTTTGGGTCAACAATCCACTATATCTCATCTAAGAATTTTTGGATGCGTTGTGTATGTGTCAATAACACCACACAACACACTAAGATAGTCCCCCAAAAGAAGGTTAAGAGTATATATTGGGTTTGAATCGCCCTCTATTATTCGCTACCTTGAGCCATTAACTGGAGATATGTTCACATACCGATTTGCAGATTGTCGGTTTGATGAGACACTTTTCTCAAAATTAGAGAAAGAAAATAGTGAAATTAAAGAAGAAATTTTGTGAAAAAATCCATCATTGTCACATCTTGATCCTCGTACTTCTATTTGTAAGCTAGAAGTACAAAAGATCATTCATTTGCAGAAAATCGCAAATCAAATACCAAATGAATTTAAATTTTTGAAAAAGATTGCTAAATCACATATTCCTGCAAAGAATGTCCCAATTTAATTGATGTCTCCGCAAAACCATTAACTGGTGTCATAACTAATGAGTCAAAAGCATGCTCGAAGCATGATAGACCATTAGAATCAAAGGATCAAAATCCTAGAAAAAGTAAATTAAAAGATCAAAATGACACTATAAATGGATTTTATGCGAAAAAGGAATGAGAAAAATGAATTACAAAGGTACAAAGCACGTCTTGTTGCACAAGGATTTTCTCAAAGGCCCAACGATGATTATAAAGAGACATACTCACCCGCTATGAATGCAATAACATTGAGTTATCTCATTAGTTTCATGATCCATGAAAAACTTGAAATGAATTTGATGGATGTGGTTAAAACCTACCTTTATGGATCACTCGATAATGAGATATACATGAAATTCCTGAAGGATTGAAAATGCCCAAAGCATACAGTTCAAAGCCTCGAAAAATGTACTCAATTAGATTGCAAAGTGATGTGAGGTTTTTTTTTGTAACGACCTGTTTAGTCGTTTAAAGCAGAAGATTTTATTTCGGGAAAAACTGGCTAAGACTACGGATACCACGACGGACCGTCATAGGCACGACGGACCGTCGAGGGTGTCTCGTTCCAAAACACTTAGAATTCTGAAATTTGGGTATTAAAATCGACTCTCTGTAATCTGTGACGGACCTGCAGGACGTGCCGTCACAGCTACGATGAACCGTCGTGAGCTCCCGTTGCAAAACACTTCAACTCTTTAGAATTTGGTACGGGGAACGAGTCTCTGAATGTCATGACGGAAGTGCAGGACGGACCGTCACATGTGTGACGGACCGTCACAGACTCCTTAGTGAATAATGGAGTACTGGTCCTTATGACGACCTGCATGACGGACCGTCGCAGGCACGACGAGCCGTCACCGGTTGCGTAATCCCAGTCGGAGTCGGATTTCTTTACACGTTTTAAGGGACGTTTTGGACTATTCTTTCCTTAATTATAAAGTTAGAGGGTTAATATTAATAAGTCTAATTTCTTGGGGGTTAAAAGAGGTAACCTTAAGTTAATTAGTGGGTTATTATTGTCATCCTTTACACTTAATTATATGTTAATTAGGGTAAAAGAAAGAGGGTTTGAATAAAGAAAACATAAAGAACAAAGAGAAAGAGAGGATTGAACGAGAGAGGAGAAACGAAGAGGAAAACACAAGGCTTTGGGAAATTCTTGCTTGATCACTAGTCTTCGGTGGAGGTAGGTTATGGTTTTCATGCTATTCGTAGTAGACTCTTAATAGCGAATGATATGTATTGGTAGTATTGTAAACCTGTCTATATGCTTAATTGTATGCTTGCATGAATATGATTATGTGATTGTGATAAAATAAGCATGATGAAACTATTGAATCCCAATCTTGAAAGAAATTCTAATCTACGGTATTAATGAAGATGCCTTGGTATAAAGAAGGCTTGATGAATTAAAGTAATGGGATTGATGATGCCTTGGTATAGAGAAGGCTTAATGAATTGATATAATGAGATTAGTGGATCGGAGTGTCACGTTCCGACACATTGTATTAGTGGGACGGGTGTCACGAACCGACACGTAGAATTAGGGGATCGGAGTGTCACGTACCGACACATATAATTAGTGTGACGAGTGTCACGAACAGACACGTAGAATTAGGGGATCGGAGTGTCACGTACCGACACATATTATTAGGGGATCGGGTGTCACGAACCAACACGTAGAATTAGGGGATCAGAGTGTCACGTACCGACACATAATAGTAGGGGATCGAAGTGTCACGTACCGACACATATTATTAGTGGGATGGGTGTCACAAACCGACACGTAGAATTAGGGGATCGGAGTGTCACGTACCGACACATAGTAGTAGGGGATCGGAGTGTCACGTACCGACACAAGAGGAAGAAAGATAATGAATCTTGAAAGATGATAAATATACTCAATCTAATGAACCCAATTCCCAAATGAGTATGGTATTGAGGCTTGAGTCCTCATGTGTGAATTTGACGGAAATTGTTAATGATATAGTACTTGTTGTTGCTACATGTTAAGCATTATAGTTGATTTTATAATATTACTTGATATATATTATCTTCTATTTTGAGTTGGCCGATGATATCTACTCAGTACTTGTGGTTGTACTGACCCCCTACTTTTATGTTTTCTTCTTGTTATTTGTGGAATGCAGCAAACGTGTCGTCGTCTTCAACTCAACAATAACTCTAGCCAGTCTTCACTACCTCGGAAATTCAGGGTGAGCTAATGCGTCTAGCTTGGACTGGATCTTCTTCTTCAAGTCTTGATGCCTTGAACTTCCAGCATGGACTAGCTATTATTTGTTTTAGCTTCTTAGACATTTTAGTTTAGTAATTTGATCATAGATGTTCTTGTGATGATGACTTCCAGATTTTGGGGGAATAATAAATGTTGAATTTTAGTAGTTATTGAATTGGTTTTTATTAATGAGTTAAGTCTTCCGCATTATTTTCTGTTGATATACATTAAAATGTTAAGGTTTAGATTGGTTGGTTCGCTCACATAGGAGGGTAAATGTTGGTGCCAGTCGCGGCTCGGTTTTGGGTCGTGACAAACTTAGTATCAGAGCATTAGGTTCATTGGTCTCATCACACAAGAACGAGTCTAGTAGAGTCTTATGGAACGGTAGGGGGACGCCTTTACTTTTCTTTGAGGGGCTATAAGACTTTAGGAAAATTCCATTCTTTTATTCTTTCTTTCGTGCTACTACTTGAGTCCAATTGATATCTGGGTGATACAAATTGGTATCTGACCATCTTCACTCTATTTCGCAGATGGTTAGAACTAGAGCAACGACCGCACCAGCAGCAACAACGGCAAGACAAGAAACGACTGAGCCAGCCACTGGGGCTGTAGCACGAGGAGAATCAGTGGTAAGAGGTCGTGGTAGAGGTCGTGGGAGGACGTCCTCTAGAGGAAGAGGGCGAGCCCCTAGCCCATCTGATGCTAGGGCGGTGACTCCTCCACCGACTGAGGAAGTAGTAAGAGAGGGTGAGGAAGGGGAGAATGAACAAGTGCAAATGAGGAATTGCCACCCAACCTACCCCAGAGATGATCAATCAGGTTCTTGCTTATCTTAGCGGGTTATCTGATCAGGGTCAGGCACCTCTAGTGGTTTTGCACCAACACCTCCGGTTTCAGAGGTACGACATGCCGCTGCTGGGGTCCCCGCATGGATGCCTCATTGGAAATAGGCACATTTCCTCGTCTGACTACTGGGCCTATAATGACAAATGATCAGCATGAACTTTTCAGTAAGTTCTTGAAATTGAAACCTCCAGTCTTTATGGGTGCAGAATCAGAGGATGCCTACGATTTTCTGGTTGATTTTCATGAGCTACTACACAAGATGGGTATAGTAGAGCGGTTTGGTGTCGAGTTCGTTAGCTATCAGTTTCAAGGAAACGCCAAAATGTGGTGGCGGTCACATGTTGAGTGTCAACCAACAGAGGCACCACCTATGACTTGGGCATCATTCTCTAGCTTGTTTATGGAAAAGTATATCCCAAGGACTTTGAGGGATAGAAAAAGGGATGAGTTTTTGAGTCTAGAGCAAGGTAGGATGACGGTTAACGCATATGAGGCCAAATTCCGTGCATTATCCAGGTATGCCACCCAACTTTGTTTCAGTCCACAAGAACGGATTCGCCGTTTTGTGAAGGGGTTGAGGTCAGAATTGCGGATTTCAGCCTTACAGGTAGCGGCTACGGCAAAATCCTTCCAAGAGGTGGTAGACTTTGTGATAGAGATGAAGGAGTGAAGCCAGATGACTTCACCATGACATCGACATCAAAAAGGTTTCGAAAGGGAGGTGAGTTCAACAATTCTTATACTAGAGGACAGAGTTCGGGAGGTTACTCCGTTCGACCAATTCAGTCTTCACTACAGACTGTAGTTGGGGGTCCACCTCAGAACGGTCAACACTTCTTCGAGAGACCTATGCCTGACTCCAGAGAGTGTTATGGATGTGGGTAGATTGGACATATTAGGAGGAATTGTCCAAAATAGAGTTACAGACCCCCAATAGCTAGAGGTAGAGGTGGTCATGGTAGAGGCCGTTTTTCTGGAGGACGTGGTGGTCGAGGTAATGGTGGTCACCAAAACGGCCGAGGTGATGGGCAAACTGGAGCCACTACTACGCAACATGGTAGGGGCAACGGACAGACAAGTAATGGGGCCCATTGTTACGCTTTTCCTGGGAGATCTGAAGCGGAGACATCAGATGCTGTCATCACAGGTAACCTTTTGATTTGTGATTGCATGGCTTCCGTATTGTTTGATCCTGGATCCATATTTTCTTATGTATCTTCCTCATTTGCTAATGGTCTAAATTTACATTGTGAATTACTTGACACGCCTATTCGTGTTTCTACTCCGGTGGGTGAGTCTGTGATAGTTGAAAAGGTATATAGGTCTTGTTTGGTGAATTTTGTGGGGAGCAACACTTATGTAGATTTGGTTATTTTAGAATGGGTGACTTTGATGTAATTCTGGATATGACTTGGCTTTCTCCGAATTTTGCGATATTGGATTGTAATGCTAAAACTGTGATGTTAGCTAAGCCTGGGACAGATCCGTTAGTGTGGGAGGGCGACTACACTCCCAATCCGGTTCGTATCGTGTCCTTTCTTCGTGCTAAGAAGATGGTTAGTAAGGGTTGTTTAGCTTTCTTGGCACATCTCAGGGATGACACTACCTAAGTACCTTCAATTGAGTCAGTTTCGGTAGTACGTGAATTTTTGGATGTGTTTCCTACAGATCTTCCTGGAATGCCACCGGATAGAGATATCGATTTTTGCATTGATTTGGAACGGGCACTCGCCCATTTCTATACCCCCTTATAGAATGGCTCCCGCGGAGTAAGGAGTAGTAAAAGCGCAACTTCAAGAGTTGTTGAGCAAAGGCTTCATTAGACCAAGTGCATCTCCTTGGGGTGCTCCGGTTTTGTTTGTGAAGAAGAAGGATGGGAGGTTTGGATGTGCATATGACTATAGACAACTGAAAAGGTAACTATCAAGAACAAGTATCCTCTTCCTCGCATTGATGACTTGTTCGATCAGTTACAAGGTGCTTGTGTCTTCTCAAAATTGACTGAGATCCAGTTATCACCAATTGAAAATACGAGCAGCGGATGTGCCAAAGACTGCTTTTCGAACTAGGTATGGGCACTACGAATTTGTGGTAATGTCTTTTGGTCTTACAAATGCCCCTGCTGCTTCATGAGCTTGATGAATGGGATTTTTAAGCCATATCTGGATCTCTTTGTGATCGTGTTTATTGATGATATACTGATATACTCTAAAAGTAAGAAAGAACATGAGGAGCATTTGAGAATTATATGGAAATGTTGAGGGAGAAAAAGTTTATGCCAAGTTCTCTAAGTGTGAGTTTTGGCTAGATGCAGTGTCCTTCTTGGGACACGTGGTTTCTAAGGATGGAGTGATGGTGGATCCTTCTAAGATCGAAACAGTGAAGAATTGGGTGAGACCTACAAACGTGTCAGAAATAAGGAGTTTTGTTGGTTTAGCTAGTTACTACCGCCGATTTGTCAAGGGGTTCTCTTCCATTGCTTCCCAATTGACGAACTTGACTAAGCAGAATGTTCCATTCGTATGGTCAGATGAATGTGAGGAAAGCTTTCAGAAGCTTAAGACCTTGTTGACTACTGCACCAATTCTTACCTTGCCAGTAGAGGGTAAGAACTTCATCGTTTATTGTGATGCATCCTATTCGGGTTTGGGTGCAGTGCTAATGCAAGAGAAGAATGTGATTGCTTATGCTTCGAGGCAATTAAAGGTGCATGAACGTAACTATCCTACCCATGATTTGGAGTTGGCCGCGGGTAGTATTTGCGTTGAAGCAATGGAGGCACTATTTGTATGGGTTAAGTGTGAAGTCTATACAGATCATCGTAGCCTACAATATGTCTTTACTCAGAAAGATTTGAATTTGAGACAAAGGAGATGGATGGAACTACTGAAGGACTACGACATCACTATCTTGCATCATCCGGGAAAAGCAAATGTTGTGGCGGATGCTTTAAGTAGAAAGGCCGGAAGCATGGGATAGAATTTGGTGGCCATTGGGATAACTTCTTACCCTTGGCAGAGTTTTCATACAATAATATCTATCACTCCAGTATTGACATGGCTCCATTTGAAGCATTGTATGGGAGGAGATGTAGTCTCCCATTGGTTGGTTTGATACATTGAAGTTAGACCTTGGGGTACTGATCTATTGAGGGATTCCTTGGAGAAGTGAAAGCTATTCAAGAAAAGCTTATAGCGCTCAAAGTAGACAAAAAGGAATATGCGGATCGAAAGGTTAGTAGAGGACTTGGAGTTCATGGAAGGTGAACAAGTCTTACTGAAGGTTTCACCCATGAAAGGGGTGGATGCGGTTTGGAAAAAGGGGTAAGCTAAGTCCAAAGTATATTGGACCATTTGAGGTACTTAAGCGAGTAGGGGAGGTGGCTTATGAATTAGCCTTGCCTCCAGGGCTGTCCGGAGTGCATCCGGTATTTCATGTGTCCATGTTGAAAAAGATACCATGGGGATGGAAACTACATCATCCGTTTGGATTAAGTTTTGCTTGATGAGAATTTGACTTATGAGGAGGAACCGGTTGCTATTTTAGATAGAGAGATTCGCAAGTTGAGGTCGAGAGAGATTGCATCCATCAAAGTTCAATGGAGGAATCGACCGGTTGAAGAAGCCACTTGGGAGAAGGAGGCTGATATGCAAGAAAAATACCCCCATCTGTTTACAGATTCAGGTACTCCTTTTCGCCCTTGTTTTCCTTCTTTTGATCGTTCGAGGACGAACGATGGGTAAATTGGTATCTATTGCAACGACCTGTTTAGTCGTTTAAAGCAGCAGATTTTATTTTGGGAAAAACTGGCTAAGACTATGGATACCACGACGGACCGTCATAGGCACGACGGACCGTAGAGGGTGTCTCATTCCAGAACACTTAGAATTCTGAAATTTGGGTATTAAAATCAACTCTCTGTAATCTGTGACGGACCTGCAGGACGTGCCGTCACAGCTACGACGAACCGTCGTGAGCTCCCGTTGAAAAACACTTCAACTCTTGAGAATTTGGTACGGGGAACGAGTCTCTAAACGTCGTGATGGAAGTGCAGGACGGACCGTCACATGTGTGACGGACCATCACAGACTCCTTAGTGAAAAATGGAGTTCTGGTCCTTACGACGACCTGCATGACGGACCGTCGCAGGCACGACGGGCCATCACCGGTTGCGTAATCCTAGTCGGGAGTCGGATTTCTTTACACGCTTTAAGGGACGTTTTGGACTATTCTTTCCTTAAATATAAAGTTAGAGGGTTATATTAATAAGTCTAATTTAAAAGGGGTACCTTAGTTAATTAGTGGGTTATTATTGTCATCCTTTACACTTAATTATATGTTAATTAGGGTAAAAGAAAGAGGGTTTGAATAAAGAAAACAGAAAGAACAAAGAGGAAAGAGAGGATTGAACGAGAGAGAGGAGAAACGAAGAGGAAAACACAAGGCTTGGGAAATTCTTGCTTGATCACAGTCTTCGGTGAAGGTAGGTTATGGGTTTTCATGCTATTCGTAGTAGACTCTTAATAGCGTATGATATATTGGTAGTATTTGTAAACTATCTATATGCTTAATTGTATGCTTGCATGAATATGATTTGTGATTGTGATAAAATAAGCATGATGAAACTATTGAATCCCAATCTTGAAAGAAATTCTAATCTACGTTATTAATGAAGATGCCTTGGTATAAAAGAAGACTTGATGAATTAAGTAATGGGATGATGATGCCTGGTATAGAGAAGGCTTGATGAATTGATATAATGAGATTAGTGGATCGGAGTGTCACGTTCCGACACATAGTATTAGTGGGGACGGGTGTCACTAACCGACACGTAGAATAGGGGATCGGGAGTTTCACGTACCGACACATATTAGTGTGGACGGGTGTCACGAACCGAACAAAGTAGAAATTAGGGGATCGGAGTGTCACGTACCGAACACATATTATTAGGGGATCGGGTGTCACGAAACCGACACGTAGAATTAGGGGATCGGAGTGTCACGTACCGATACATAGTAGTAGGGGATCGGAGTGTCACGTACCGACACATATTATTAGTGGGACGGGTGTCACGAACCGACACGTAGAATTAGGGGATCGGAGTATCACGTACCGACACATAGTAGTAGGGGATCGGAGTGTCACGTACCGACACAAGAGGAAGAAAGAAAGATATGAATCTTGAAAGATGATAAATATACTCAATCTAATGAACCCAATTCCCAAATGAGTATGGTATTGAGGCTTGAGTCCTCATGTGTGAATTTGACGGAAATTGTTAATGATATAGTACTTGTTGTGTGCTACATGTTAAGCATTATAGTTGATTTTATAATATTACTTGATATATATTATCTTCTATTTGAGTTGGCCGATGATATCTACTCAGTACTTGTGGTTGTACTGACCCCCCTACTTTTATGTTTCTTCTTGTTATTTGTGGAATGCAGCAAACGTGCCATCGTCTTCAACTCAACAATAACTCTAGCCAGTCTTCACTACCTCGGAAAATTCAGGGTGAGCTAATGCGTCTAGCTTGGACTGGATCTTCTTCTTCAAGTCTTGATGCCTGAACTTCCGGCATGGACTAGCTATTATTTGTTTTAGCTTCTTAGACATTTTAGTTTAGTAATTTGATCATAGATGTTCTTGTGATGATGACTTCCAGATTTGGGGGAATAATAGATGTTGAATTTTAGTAGTTATTGAATTGGTTTTTATTAATGAGTTAAGTCTTCCGCATTATTTTCTGTTGATATACATTGAAATGTTAAGGTTTAGATTGATGGTTCGCTCACATAGGAGGGTAAATGTGGGTGCCAGTCGCGGCTCGGTTTTGGGTCGTGACAAACTTCCCATCATTATTTATCTCATATTTATAATTTATATTTGCCCTTTTTAAGCTGAATTTTATGGATTGTGCTAAATTGTGTATTTTATTTTTAGGATTAAATTGGTGGGAAAATGAACAATTTAGGAGCTAAAACTAATTTAAAATGAAAGGTTGAAAAAGGAAATCAAGCAGGCAGTTTAATGGATCAAAGTGAATAAAATAATATATTTATATATAAAATGCATTGCTGTAATTTGCAAATTGCAAAAGAATTTAAGGTGTCACGTGACATTCTCTCAATTCTTTTTGAGGCGATACTACTGTCCACTCGGAAAAAAAGAAGAAAAAGGACTTCAATTCTTTTTGGTTTTTGATTCCTAATTTGTTTGGACTCAATTATTTTATTTGGGTTTCTTACATTTATAATTAGTAGAGAGAAATAATCATTTGGAAGAAGACCAAGAATCAAGAATCAAGATACAATATAAATTTTCTTCTAGCTTTGGAACTTTGAAAGAGCTGCCGTGAAGGCCGAAGAATTGTGATTTATTCTTTCTTCTCCTTTATTATTTATTTATATTCGTGATTAATAAAAGATAGTCTAGCTATTGTTCTTAACTTTTTATGATTAGTACAAACATATTTATTTTAATAAATTATGATTGTGTTTTTGAGATAATGAGTAGCTAAACTCCATAACTAGGTTTGTGGTAACCATGAAGGATTAACAAAGTATGATTAGTAATTAAGCAATTCTTGAATAGTATTTTGTATGCATTGATAGTTCTTTCGTTTAGAAATCCTTTTACGGTGGCCAACGTTAGAACTCGCCTTGTTGCTACTTGCCGAACCAAGGAGGTAGTCAATAAGAAAATAATTATCAACATATATTTAGAGTGATACTATCTTATAGGCTAGTAATAGGTTAGTGTCGATTGGTGCGAAGTAATAACTAATCATACATCGATTATGATGTCTAATATGAGGTTATGATAAGGGTTAGTAAATTATACACAGTAGCCGGACCAAGGTGCGGGGTGAAATTCTCTAGTTGCCGGACCAAGGAATTAGAGATACCTAACTTATCACTTTGCATGTAATACACTAGGAAAGAATTGCTATTACTAGAATTACAGCGCTGTGAGCTTACGGGGAACACATTTCTAGTTATTTTTATTAATTTGGATATAAATAAATACTTATTTCAAAGCTACTTTTATTGCTTTTATTTTTATTTCAACTTAAATTTCTCCATTTTTATATAACAACTATCGAGTTAAATATTCGCTATTGATAATATTCTTTCATATTCTCTGTGGGATCGACCCCCACTCATAGTTGGGTAAATATATTGCATACGATCGTTTGTATTTCTTTTTCACAAGTGTATTTGAATGTTATCGCAAAGATCATTGTATGGTTTGAAGAAATCTGGACGCGTGCGGTATAACCGTCTTAGTGAGTTTTTAAAGGAAGATTATATAAATGATGCGATTTGCTCATGTGTGTTTATAGAGAAAATAATATAAGGGTTTGTTGTACTTGCTATTTATGTCGATGGCATAAACCTTATAGGAACTCCAATGGAACTTCACAGGGCAATCAATTATTTAAAGAATGAATTTGAGAAGAAATATCTCTGAAATTCAAAATTATGTCTTGGTTTTCAAATAAAGCATTTAACAAACGGTATTTTTGTTCATCAATATGCATACACATAAAAGGTGTTGAAAAGATTTTATATGGATGAATTACATCCATTAAGTACTCCAATGGTTGTTCGATCACTTGATGTGAATAAAGATCCATTTTGACCTCAAGAAAAGGATGAGAAAATTCTTGGTCCTGAAGTACCATATCTCAATGCAATAGGTGCACTAATGTACCTTTCTAACACTACAAGGCGTGATATATCCTTTTCGGTTAATTTTTTAGCAAGATATAGTTTTGCTCCTACTAGGATATATTGAAATGAGATCAGACACATATTGCGGTATCTAAAAGGGACTATCCATATGAGTTTATTCTATTTTAACTATTATAGTCTGGACCTTGTTGACTATGCTGATGCAGGATATTTGTCTGATCCAAATAAAGCTTGATCTCAATCAGGTTATGTATTCACATATGGGGGTTACGGCCATATCTTAGAGATCTACGAAACAGTCCATCGTGTCCACTTCATCAAATCATCCTGAGATAATAGATATTCATGAGGCAAACCAAGAATGTGTGTGGTTGAGGTCCATTATACACCTTATTCGAGAAAAATGTGATTTGAAATGCGACAAAGTACCCATAATCTTATATTATATGAAGATAATGCAACATGCATAAAATAACTGAGGGAGGATTCATAAAAAGGAGATAGAATGAAACACATTTCACCAAAGTTTTTCTATACAAAGATTCGTTCGAGTGATAATGTGACTGATTTTTTATCAAGTCTTTGTCAACCGCAAATTTCGAAGAGATGGTATACAATATTGGAATGAGAAAACTTGGGTAGCTAAATCGTGATTTTCATCATGGGAAATAAAATACGTGTTGTACTCTTTTTTTCTTATTTAAGGTTTTATCCCACTGGTTTTCCTAATAAGGGTTTTAATAAGGCAGCAAGTAATGCATATTAGGAGTAACTATTTATATTTGTTACTTTACTAAGAATTTTATTTTACATGGACATTCAGGGGGGAGTGTTATAAACAAAATTAGTGAATGTCCATTATACCCTTCTTGTGCCTATAAAAGCCATTGTAACCTACATGGAAAATACACCAAAACTAAGGAAGATAAAAGTTTCCTATTTTATCTCTCTACTACATTCTTCTCTTCTTAATTGTTATTAGTTTAATTTTAGTACTTAGTCTTTATTTTATAATCAATTAGTATTTAAGGATTTTTACGGGAACAAGAATTCAAGACTGAGAAATTATGTAATTCCGTGAATGAAAATAGGTACTCCTTTTGTCAGAATTTATTTGAATTTTAACATGACATAAATATTATTTACTTCATTTATTATAAGAGTGTTATAGATATAGCATTTATAATATATATAGATATATATATATTATATATATATATATATATATTTGATATAGTTAACTTACTACATTTTTCGAAATTATTAATTCAATACAAATAAATTAAAAGTATAATAAAAAAATATTATCTCTTAATTTGCCAAAAATAGTAAATAAAATAAAAATAAAATTATGAAATACTTGCCAAGTAAAAATTAGAGAAAAGTCTAATAAAAGGGACGAACTAGTTTGTCAATTAGTTAAAAAGTCCTTTCAAGTCTTAAATATTAGGTAGAAGTGACAAATAATATATATCCGGTTGTAAAGATATTTTCACACAAACTCTTAATTTTACACTTTAGTTTAATAACTGTCCTCGTTATTGGGACACACTTGTTTAATCATCTGACAATTGTCCTAGTTGTCGGAAAACTTCTTTGTTAGTTCGACAACTTCAATTAGTTGTTGAAGTAACTTTAGAAGTTGTCCATATAGCTTGAATGGTTGTCAGACAACTACAAAAAATGTTACTCGCTCTTTTTAAAGAAGAATAACCCTATTTCTTGTTAATATTTTCAAATATAATGACCCCTTTCCTTTTTTGGAAACATTTTAATTTTAAATTTCAATGTGACATGGTTAAGAGCACAAGATTGAATGACATTTTGGTATATTTGACATAATTTAATTAGATCCACGAGATTAAAAAGTCTTCTTTCTTTTCTTATACTTTTTCAAGTAAAACTAGATCATTCTTTTTTTAAACAGAGAGATTACTAATTTAGTCCTTTATATTATTATAAAAATAAAAAATAATAAAGAAAAATAAAAGAGGCCCGCTTATTTAATTATTTTAATTGAAAACTTGTAAAACATTTTAGCTCATTTTTTCGAATACGGGCCTATCTAATCTGGTTCATATAAATGCCGAACATTTGATATCTTTCCCTCCAAGGGCTTAGGGATTTTTTTTTAAAAAAAGTGACATTAAGGTTTCAAAATAAATGGGTGGTGAAATAAGTTCTAAAGTTGGGTGTAAGTGACAATTATGTGATAATGATTAAAGATTGTGGAGATGCCCTCAGGTTATAAGTTGAGAGTTTGGTCCATTGAATTAAATGAAGGGTAAAATCATAATTTCACAATACCTAATCTAACCAACTTTTGGTGGCAATTAAATGACGGGTAAAATGATAAATTGAATATACCAAACCTAATTTAATCAATTTTGGTGAGAAAATATCGAGCCAAAAGAGGAAATAAAGTCTTTTTCCCCCGCCTCCAGCCGTCGTATTCGTCCTCTTCTTCTTCTGATGATGATGATATCGTCTTTGCTTGCTTGCTTTACTTTCTTCCTGCTCTCTTCATCTTCTTCTTCTTATTTTCCTACATTTCAGGTCTTCGCTGGTAATGCTTGTACTTTCTTCTTCTTGAATCAATTTTTTACCTAATCTGTAACTGGTGGATCAAATTTAGTTTTGTTCAATTGGAATTACAACATAAGCATTATACACCATTGTTTCTAGTAAGTACAATTAATAGTTATTTAAAATCAATTAATTGTCATATGATCTGGGTACCTGTAATTTTTTTAATAATTTGCATTTGCGTTTGCAACATATTATTATATATGTTGCAACAGTTTTTGATTATTATAATATATTTCAGTCATATGTAGCAACATGTGATTTTTTTTCACAACAGAACAGTCATATCTAGCAACGTATGACTTACATCTCGCAAATGAATAATCATATGTAGCAAAATGTGATTTATTTTCACAACTAAACAGTCATATGTAGTAACATATGACTTAATCTCGCAACGGAATAGTCAAATGTTGCTATATATGATATAACTAAAAAATATATCAACATGTGATTGAATTTTCAACACAACAAAACATATGTAGCAATATATGACTTATATCTCGCAACAGAATAGTCATATATTGCTACATATGATAAACTAAAAAATGTAGCAACATGTGATTTATTTTTCACAACAGAACA
>JAKWIY010000193.1:0-60353 GCA_027704805.1 Solanum corneliomulleri
GTGGATCTAGGATCAAATAATACATAAGCCATGCAATCACAGACCAAAAGATTACCTGTGATAACAACATCAGATGTCTCTACTTCAGACCTCCCGGGGAAAGCATAACAATGGGCCCTATCACATGTCTGCCCGTTGCCCCTACCATTTGCGCTGCAGTAGTTCCAGCTTGCCCGCCACCCGGGCTGATTTGGTGACCACCATTACCTTGGCCACCACTTCCTCCAGAATGGCGGCCTCTCCCATGACCACCTCTACCTCTAACTATTGGGGGTCTGTAATTCAGTTTTGGACAATACCTCCTAATATGTCCAGTCTCTCCACATCCATAGCAATTTCTGGAGTCAAGCATAGGTCTCTGTGAGAATGACAAAGTCTGGGGATAACCTCTAAACCCAGAGAAATGTTGACTGGTCTGCGATGGATCCCCAACTACAGCCTGCAGTGAAGACTGAATAGGTCGGGCTGGGTAACCTCCTGAACTCTGCCCTCTGGAGTAAGAACGACTAAATTCACCTCCCTTACGGAACTCCTTAAATTTCGACGCCATGGTGAAGTCGTCTGGCTTCACCCCCTCCACCTCTATCACAAAATCAACCACTTCCTGAAAGGATTTTGCTTTGCAACAGCTACCTGTAAGGCTGGGATCTGCAAATCTGACCTCAATCCTTTCACAAAACGTCGAATCCGCTCTTGTGAACTGAAGCAAAGCTTGGTGGCATACCTGGACAGTGCACGAAATTTAGCCTCATAAGCAGTAACAGACTCCTGCCTTGCTCTAGGCTTAGGAACTCATCTCTACTCTTGTCCCTCAAAGTCCGGGATATATACTTCTCCATAAACAAGCTAAAGAATGAGGCCCAAGTCATAGGTGGTGCCTGTGTTGGTTGACACTCAACATACGACCGCCACCACATTTTGGCATTCCCCTAAAACTGATAGATCACAAACTCAACACCGTATCGTTCTACTATGTCCATCTTATGTAGCAGCTCATGACAATCAACCAGAAAATCATAGGCATCCTCAGATTCAGCACCCTTGAAGACTGGAGGTTTCAACTTTAAGAATTTAGTAAAAAGTTCATGATGATCACTCGTCATTATAGACCCTGTAGTCAATCGAGGAAACGTGCCTACTTTCAATGAGGCATCCATGCGGGGAGCCACAGTAGCTGCATGTTGTACTCCGGAACCTGAGGTGCTGGTGCAGAAAACACTGGAGGTGTCTGGCCCTAATCAGATAACCCGCTAAGATAAGTAAGAACTTTGTTAATCATCTCTGGGGTAGGCTGGGGTGGTAATTCCTCATCTTGAACCTGCTCATTTTCCCCTTCTTCACCCTCTCTCACTACCTCATCAGTCGGTGGAGGAGTCACCGCCCTATTACTAGCTGGACCGGGTGTTTGTCCTCTACCTCTAGAGGGCGTCCTTCTGCGAACTCTACCACGGCCTCTTGCCACTGCTCCTCCTCGAGCTACAGCCCCAATGGTTGGCTCAGACGTACCCTGTCTTGCCGGTGTTGGTGTTGGCATAGTTGTTGCTCTAGTTCTAACCATCTGCAAAATAGAGTGAGGAGGTCAGATACCAATTTGTATCACATAGATACCAATTGGATCCAAGTAATAGCACGAAAGAAAGAAAGAATGGAATTTTCTAAAGTCCTATAGCCTCTCAACGAAAAGTAAGGGCGTCCCCCTACCGTTCCTCAAGACTCTACTAGACTCGTTCTTGTGTGATGAGACGAACGAACCTAACGCTCTGATACCAAGTTTGTCACGACCCAAAACGAGTCGTGAGTGGCACCCACACTTATTCTCCTAGGTGAGCAAACCAACAAATCTAAACCCCAACATTTACCAGTATATCAATTTATGAATAGTAAAAATAATGCGGAAGATCCAAAACTTATTAACGTAATCAATTAAATAAACTTGTAAAGTTTAATACTTATTATTCCCAAAATCTGGAAGTCATCACATCAAGAACATCTATCCTCAAATTACTAATCTAAGAGTATTTAAGAAAACCAAAGTAAGTAACAAGATGGTCCATGTCCGAAATTGAAGACATCAAGACACAAGGAGAAAATCCAGCACGAGCTAGGAATAATAGCTCACCCTGAACTCTGATGTGCTGAAGACTGGCTAGAGCTGAGGAGAGTCGAAGTCAATGGCACGCTTGCTGCACTCCACAAATAACAAAAAAAAATTACAAGTAGGGGTCAGTACAAGGAACACGTACTGAGTAGGTATCATCGGCCAACTCAAAATAGAAAGCAATATATACTGAATAATAATATAAAATCAACCACAATACTTAAAAGGTGGCAATCAACAAGTACAAGAACCATAAGCAACAACACCAAGCACACCTATGAGGACTCGAGCCTCCACACCATACTCATTTCGGAAATAGGTTCGTCGAATTTGAGTATATTACATAATTCAGGATTCATTCTCTTTATTGTCATCGTGTCGGAACATGACACTCCGATCCCATATACCGTGTCAGAACGTGACACTCTGATACCCTAATACTACCGTGTCGGAACGTGACACTCCGATCCAATATTACTGTGTCGGAACGTGACACTCCGATCCAATATTACCGTGTCGGAACGTGACACTCTGATCCCATTTATCTCATTATTTTTATTTCGTCAAGCCTTCTTTATGTCAAGGCGTCATATTAATAGAGAGGATTTAAGATTAAAGATTCAACAGTCTCATCATTCTAACCCACCACAATTACACAATCACAACATACAAACACACAATCAAGCATATAGAAGACTTTACAATACCACCCAATACATAACAATCGCTATTTAGAGTTTATCTATCACATAGAAATAAACCATAACCTACCTCCACCGAATAATCGTGATCAAGCAAGCTACTTCCCCAATGCCTTTGATGTCCTCTTCGTTCACTCTTTCTCGCTCGTTCTCCCTCTCTGTTTCTTTTTATTTTTCTTCTCCAGATTCTTTTTCTTTTACTCTAATTATCATATAATCCATTATGATAAAAGTAACCCACTATTTATTTCCTTATTATCTTCATTAACCCCCAAGTAAATAATTATTAAACTTACCCCACTAATTTCATAATTATAATCATAAATAGTCCAAAACACCCATTTAAGTTTTAGCGGAAATCCGACCCAGTTGGGGTTACGCAGCTTGTGACAGTCCGTCGTATCTACGACGCTCCGTCCTGCAGATTCGTCACAAAGTTCAAAGGGTTAAATTCAATAGTGAGGTTACGCAACTTGTGACGGTCCGTCGTATCTACGACGGTCCATCCTGCAGATTCGTCACAAAGTTCAGAGGGTTAAATTCAATAGTGAGGTTACGCAACTTGTGACGGTCCGTCGTATCTACGACAGTCCGTGCTGCAGTTCCGTCTGAAGTTCAGAGAGTCGATCCCAGTACCCAGATTTCAGAGTTGAAGTGTTTTGGAATGAAGAACCTCGACGGTCCGTCGACCCAGTCAGTTTTTATCAAAAATAATTCTACTGCTCGAACCGACTAAACAGGTTGTTACACATCGGGCGTAGCATATGCATATATTGTAAATAATGCATGCGAATATCAGGCGACATCTTCCAAGGCATACATGCATCAAACATGGTGTGTGCACATCATCTAGATGTTATCGGTCATGGCCTGCATGCACGGACATAGCATGTGCGTATGTGGCAAACAGCGTCTTACAATGGCATCAACATCAACTGTGGCCTTCAAGCTTGATGCATGGATTGTGCGCATTGGCTGGGCGACATCATATGTAGCCTATGCGCATTGGCCAACGTCATTTGACATCGTCCACGACCAGCAAGCATTAGTTGTTGCATGTTCGCATCAATTGGGCGACATCGGTTATGGCCTTCTTGCACATGCCTATGTCAGGCAACATTATACAAGGTATGGACGCATCAAACATTATATGTGCGCATCGATTAGAAGACATCGGTCGTGGCATGCGCGCATTGTCATTAATTTCCTATTTTTTTTCATAATTTTCCCTTTTTAATTAATTAATTACGTCTTTTTTATGAATTTGCTGGAAGAAAAATAATTAGTCAAAAAATAGTTGAAATTATTGAATTTAAGATTAAAAAAATTATATGTGAATTTTGGCATATAATAAATGTTTTTATCATATTTTCCTATTTTTTTAATTATTTAATTACTCATTTTCAAGATTTGACGGGAAAAAAAATTCAAAAATATTGTTGACATTGTTGGATTTTCGGAAACTATATTTATTTTTGATTTTTTTGTGTTAATTTTAATTTTTTAATCATATTATTCCAATTTTTTTATAAATTATTTACAGATTCTCGAGATTTGCTTAAAAATAAAATTTTCAAAAAAATCTATGAATTGTTGAATTTAAGGTTTTTTTAGTTATTTATGATTTTTTGGCGTTAATTATATATATATAATATATATATATATATATATATATTTAAAATATTAATTCTATTTTTATTAATTAATTACTGATATTCCTGATTTGCTGGAAAAAAATCAAAAATATATTTAGGAAACTAATTAACAAATTAACTTAAAATATAGTCTATGAAACCAATTGAACTAGGTAAGGGATTCAAATTATTTCGAATGGAAGGGGTTCGACATCCTTCGAAATCCATAATTGTGGTTCCCGACTGGTTTCATTTTTCAAATTGAGGAGGAGACAAAAATAATGTACAAGTATAATAATCATACAATGAACACGAGTAATATGATTAAATAATAATATCGGCCTAAGATTGGCTTAACGTCAATATATACAAAATAATAAATAATATAATTCTAATTTTGTCTGAATAACTTCAATTGGGCTACCTGTAAAAACACTCCGTATAATTTTTATTAATAAATAAATTTGAATAAAAATGAAATAATCAAATAATAACTTAACAATAAAAATCCATCTTGTGAACATGGGAGGCTATGGAATTTGACGGTAATTTTTTAATCGGCCAATTTCAACATACAAAATATATAAACTTAAACTAAAATTTTGTCTTTTAAAATGGGGAGGCCTCTAAAACCGAAGGAGAGATTTTATCATTGGCCAATTTTAACTTGTTTCCAAACACAATTATATGAACTTATCAATAATGACATAAAATGATATGTAATAACTGAAGGATAAACACAACAAACAATAATCTTAACCAAGTGTAACAACATGATTGAATTTTAAAATATTATCAATGAGACTGGCAGCTGTTTCGGAAGCATAAATAATAACTTACAAAAATACTAACAACATATGACAACAAGGATAACAAAATGATTAAAGGGTAACACAGTTTACTAGAAATGCGAACCGTCATTTCTGTAAATTAAAAAAGAAAAAGCAACCACATATGCAATATTAAACAACAATAGGTAAAATAAAATACATCATAAAATAGACCTAAACGAAGAAACGACAACAATGAGTAAAACTAAATAAACTTCACAATAAAATAGAAGAGATACTATAAGTTAATCACTTAATTTTACATGATCCACAAACAAAAATAAAAATAATAAAGAGCAGGAAAGTACTTGCCGAAACTAGATATAAAATAATGACAATTTTTCTAGAGAGTTAAAATAAATACTAAACCATCCATTTGCAAGTGATAAAAGTAATCAACAACAATAAATTAATTTAAAAAAATGATATAACAACAACAACTACAACAACAACAACAATAACAAAATAATAATTATTATTATTATAATAACAATAATAATAACAATAATAATAATAATAATAACGGAAAAATACTATAATATAATAAACAAATGCAATCAAAAGATTAGTGCATAATAACAATAAAATAAATTATAAATAAGTAATAACACAATAAATAAACACACCTTAATAATAATAATAATAAGAATTATAAGCTAACAATAATATATAATAATCAATACAAAAAGTCATAGGAAGAAACAAACATAATGTTTTACTGAAGGGAACGACTAGTGGTTTGAGGGAACTCCAAATTTTCCGGCCTGATCTGGATAATGTAGCATATAAAATTCACCAAAATCCAATTTATGTTGATGAATTAATACAGAATAAACAGAGAAAAATATGATAAATAAGAAAGAAAAGGAACTTGGGAAAAATAAAAATAAAGCTATAAAAGAAGAAAAATTAGCTAATAATGTTTTAGGTTGCCATTAGTGGTTGTTTGCTGGAGGTTTGAGGGTCGCCGGAGATCGGAGTTTCGCCGGAATACCTTCAAGAAAAACAAAATTAATGGAGGAGAGAAAGGGACTGGAAAGCGGGGTTTTTCGGTCTGAATTTGTTTGTGTTTGGATTGGGGTTTTGCTTGGTATGGTGGCTGTTTAGAAGTGAGAACTTGTGGTCTTTCCGGTGGTTGTTTGGTGTAGTTTTCCGATTGTTTTGGGTGCAGTTTGTAGGTATTGTCGGAGAACATAGAAAATGGCATGCTTTTTTGCCGAAAAAGGGTGTAAAAACGAAGGTGATTGTAGGATTCAGAAAATGGAGAAAAGGTTCTTGGTTTCGGGGTTTTTATGGTGGTGATTGGTTGGTAGAACGAAGGCACTTGAGGGAGGAAAGTGGTGGTTTAGTCAGGAAGAGATGTTGGGATTTAGCAAGTGTGAATGGGAAAAGAAAATAGATTATATGAAAAATGAGGGAACTAATTTGGAGGGAAAATGAAAAGTCATTTGCAAAGTGCAAATGAAATGTCATTTCTCCCATATCGGCAAAAAAAAAAGGAAATTGTTGTCCTTATAGAAGGAAACATTTGCATTACTTCTTAAAGAGCTAAGAAGAAGATGCCCCCTCGAGCCGTCGTCGTCGTCGCTCGCTCGGGCCTCGGCTTCGGCTTCGGCTTCGGATTTGGATTTGGATTTGGCAAATGATTTGATTGATTGATAAATTTTTTGGACAAAATTTGTTTAATTAGTTTTTGTAAATCAAATAAATCCTGTTAAAAAATTATCTCGTATATAAATTTGCAGGTAACGGTAACATTCAGAAAAGTTGTTACTCTTTCCAAAATTCGTTACTTTCCAAAAAATCGTTATTTTTCCTAACAGAAACAATTTTTTGAAAAGTTGTTATTTTTTCCAAAAGACGCAACTTTCTGGATAAAATGGGTCTAAACAGATTTCACTAAACAGACATGTTCATTGATGAAAATGGCTATAAAAGGAAGTCAATTTTCAATTTTTATAACACTGAAAACATTTTCCTTCTCTGCTTTTATTTTTTCTCTCAAATAAAATCAAAGTATCGATCGACTGAGTCTTGTGACTTGTTGTTTTTCTTAAGTTTGTTGAAGTAAAAGAAGTTTGAGGTACCACTATTTCTTTAACAGGTTTAATCCATTTTATCTTGGGAGAAATTAATCCTAACCTTGGGTACAGTGAGGGGATTAAATTTCTTAAGGACACACATAGTTTCTGTGGACTCGGATTAATTCTTGTATTTTATGTATTTTCTGCTGCATCTTTTTTCTGTTTCTGTTCATTGGTAAACCTTATAAATACAGGTTACTAGATAATTAACAATCTTACGAAATTTAAGAGTTTCTGTATTTGAGGTTTCTGGAGATTAAAACCATTATGGTTTTCTACTCTGCTTGAATTTTTTAAAATTCATTCGATTAACGATTAAAAGAACATAAAAACTTTTTCGTTAAATCAGAAACAGTTTTGTGTAAAGATTTTTCTTTACTGTTAGTATTTCAAATACTTAATTTATCACCATTTGTGATTGAAAAAAATTACTAATTCAAGTCAAACAAATGCTGGAACAGTAAGTGCTGTGCAACAACAACGGTTGCACATAATCGTTCAAATGCTGCCTTAGCACTGGCTGAGAAACCTGCAAAGTTTTCTGGAGTCAACTTTAAGAGATGACAGCAAAAGTTATTCTTCTATCTCACTACGTTGAGTCTACAGAAGTTCATTAATGAGAATGTTCCTGTTATGTCAGATGAAACTCCGATTGATGAACGATTCTTGGTAACAGAAGCATGGACACACTCAGATATTTTGTGTAAAAATTATATTTTGAGTGGTCTGCAAGATGATCCGTACAATGTGTACAGCAATGCCAAAACCTCAAAAGAACTCTGGGATGCTTTAGAAAAGAAGTACAAAACAGAAGATGCCGGAATGAAGAAATTCATTGTGGCAAAATTTCTGGACTATAAGATGATAGACTGTCACGACCCAATTCGGGGACGCGACTGGCACCCACATTTACCCTCCTATGTGAGCGAACCAACCCATCTGACCTTAACATTTCAATATAATATCAACAGAAAGTAATGCGGAAGACTTAAACTCATAAATAAAACCACTCAACTATATTGATATTCCCAAAATCTGGAAGTCATCATCACAAGAACATCTATCTCAAATTTCTAAACTAAACTGTCTAATGACAAAATACTAAAAAGCTAGTCCATGCCGGAAGTTCAAGGCATCAAGACTTGAAGAAGGAGACCCAGTCCAAGCTAGACGCATTAGCTCACCCTGAATTCCGATGGAGTGAAGACTGGCTTGATCTACTGCTGAGTCGAAGTTGACGGAACGTTTGCTGCATAACACAAATAGCAAAGAGGAAAACATAAAAGTAGGGGGTCAGTACAACCACACGTACTGAGTAGATATCATCGGTTAACTCAAAATAGGAGATAGTACATATCAAGTAATATTATAAATCAACTATAAGCTCAACATGTAGCAACAACAAGTATTATAATCGTCAATAAATACCATCAAGTTCATCCATGAGACTCAAGCCTCACACCATACTCATTTGGGAAATAAGTTCATTATGTTGAGTATATATATCGTCTTTCAAGATTCATTATCTTTCTTCCTCTTGTGTCGGTACGTGACACTTCGATCCCCTACCACTATGTGTCGGAACGTGACACTCCGATCCCCTATATGTCGGAACGTGACACTCCGATCCCCTATATGTGTCGGAACGTGACACACTCCGATCCCCTATATGTGTCGGAACGTGACACTCCGATCCCCTATATGTGTCGGAACGTGACACTCCGATCCCCTATATCTACGTGTCGGTTCGTGACACCCGTCCCACTAATACTATGTGTCGGAACGTGACACTCCGATCCACTAATACTATGTGTCGGTACGTGACACTCCGATCCACTACATCCATTCTATCCATTCATCCAGCCTTCTCTATACTAAGGCATCATCAATCCCATTACTTTAACTCGTCAAGCCTTCTTTTATACCAAGGCATCATCATTAATATCATAGATTAAAGTTTCTTTCAAGATTTGGGATTCAATGGTTTTCATCATGCTTGTTTTATCAAAATCACATAATCATATTCATACAAGCATACAATAAGCATATAGACAGGTTTACAATACCATCAACACATATTATTCACTATTAAGAGTTCACTACTACGAATATCGTAATATAACCATAACCTACCTCCACCGAAGAATTGAATCAACAAGCTATCTTCTCAAAATCCTTGCTATCCTCTTCGTTTCTCTCTCTCTACTCGTTCGTTTCTCCTCTCTTTCTGTTCTTTCTTTTTGTTTTGTTTATTCAAACCCTCCTCTTTTTACCCTAATTAAAAGTATAATTAAGTGTAAAGGAGGACAATAAAACCCACTAATTAACTTAAGGTTACCCCTTTTTATCCCCCAAGTAATTAGACCTATTAATATTAACCCTCAATCTTTATAATTAAGGAAAGAATAGTCCAAAACGACCCCTAAAACGTGTAGAGAATCCTATTTTGCCTGGGACTGGCGCAACCTGTGACGGGCCGTCGTGCCTGCGACGGTCCGTCACGGTGGTCGTCGCAGCTCCCTCGAGCTCAAGTGGCCTGTGACGGCCCGTCACAGCCGTGACGGTCCGTCCTGTTCCTCCGTCATGACGGTCAGAAACTCGTTTCTTGCACCAAATTCTCAAAAGTTGAAGTGTTTTGCAACGGACTCACGACGGTTCGTCGTGTATGTGACGGCACGTCCTGCAGGTCCGTCACAATTTACAGAGAGTCGATTTTCAGTACCCAATTTCAGAATTCTAAGTATGTTGCAACGATACAACCTCGACGGGCCGTCGTGCCTACGACGGTCCGTCGTGGTGTCCGTCGTATGGCCAGTTTTTCCAGAATAAAATCTGCTGCTCAAAACGACTAAACAGGTCGTTACAATAGATACCAATTTACCCATCGTTCGTCCCGAACGATCAAAAGAAGAAAAACAATGGCGAAAAGGAGTACCTGAATCTGTAAACAGATGTGGGTATTTTTCTTGCATATCTGCCTCCTTCTCCCAAGTAGCCTCTTCAACAACCGGTCGATTCTTCCATTGAACTTTGATGGATGCAATCTCTCTCGACCTCAACTTGCGAACCTCTCTATCTAAAATAGCAACCGGTTCCTCTTCATAAGTCAAGTTCTCATCCAACAAAACTGAATCCCAACGGATAATGTAGTTTCCATCTCCGTGGTATCTCTTCAACATGGACACATGAAACACCGGATGCACTCCGGACAGCCCTGGGGGCAAGGCTAATTCATAAGCCACCTCCCCTATTCGCTTTAGTACCTCGAATGGTCCAATATACCTTGGACTTAGCTTACCTCTTTTTCCAAACCGCATCACCCCTTTCATGGGTGAAACCTTCAACAAGACTTGTTCACCTTCCATGAACTCCAAGTCTCTAACCTTTCGGTCTGCATAC
Organism: Solanum corneliomulleri; assembly: GCA_027704805.1. NCBI lineage: Eukaryota > Viridiplantae > Streptophyta > Magnoliopsida > Solanales > Solanaceae > Solanum > Solanum corneliomulleri. The sequence goes on from JAKWIY010000193.1 coordinate 10,747, forward strand.
TCCTTTTGTCTACTTTGAGCCGCCAAAGCTTTTCTTGAATAGCTTTCACCTTCTCCATAGAATCTCTCAACAGATCAGTCCCCCAAGGTCTAACTTCAAAGGCATCAAACAAACCGATGGGAGATCTACACCTCCTCCCATACAATGCTTCAAATGGAGCCATATCGATACTGGAGTGATAGCTATTATTATATGAAACTCTGCCAAAGGTAAGAAGCTATCCCAATGGCCACCAAACTCTATCACACATGCACGAAGCATATCCTCCAACACTTGAATCGTTCGCTCAGACTGACCATCGGTCTGAGGGTGAAATGCCGTGCTAAGGTCCAACCTAGTACCTAATTCAGCATGTAATGTCCTCCAAAACTTAGAAGTAAACTGCGTACCTCTATCTGATATGATTGAGAGTGGAACTCCATGCAACCGAACGATCTCTGAGATGTAGATCTTGGCTAACTTCTCTGCATTGTAGGTCACCTTGACAGGAATGAAGTGAGCAGACTTAGTTAACCTATCAACAATCACCCAAATGGAGTCATACTTACCCAAGGTCTTTGGAAGACCAACCACAAGTCCATTGCGATTCTCTCCCACTTCCATTCAGGAATGGGCATTCTCTGAAGTGTTCCTCCGGGCCTTTGGTGTTCATACTTTACTTGTTGACAATTTGGACATTTGGCCACAAACTCAACAATATCTCGCTTCATTCTACTCCACCAGAAGTGTTGCTTTAGGTCGCGGTACATCTTGGTTGCACCAGGATGTATAGAATATCCGGAACTATGAGCTTCTGTAAGAATAGTGGTGATCAAATCATCGATGCGGGGTACACATACCTTCCCTTAATCCTCAAAATACCTTCCCCATCGATTATTGCTTCCTTGGCCTCTCCTTGCAACACTTTATCTCGAATTCGCCTTAGTTTCTCATCATCAAACTGTTTCCCCTTAATCTGATCAAGAAAAGAAGATTTTGCCTCTACACAAGCTAACAATCCTCCCTTCTCGTTTATTTCTAACCTCATAAGGTCATTAGCCAAAATCTGCACTTCTCTAGCCAATGGGCGTCTAGAAGCTTGCAAATGAGCTAGACTTCCCATGCTTCCGGCCTTCCTACTCAAAGCATCTGCCACAACATTTGCTTTTCCCGGATGATACAAGATAGTGATGTCGTAGTCCTTCAGTAGTTCCATCCATCTCCTCTGTCTCAAGTTCAAGTCTTTCTGAGTGAATACATACTGTAGGCTACGATGGTCCGTGTAGACTTCACACTTAACCCCATACAAGTAGTGTCTCCATTGCTTTAGTGCAAATACTACCGCGGCCAATTCCAAATCATGAGTTGGATAGTTACGTTCATGCACTTTTAATTGTCTTGAAGCATAAGCGATCACGTTCTTCTCTTGCATTAGCACTGCACCCCAAACCCGAATAGGATGCATCACAATAGACAATGATTCTTACCCTCTACCCTCTACCGGCAAGGTAAGGATAGACGCGGTAGTCAACAAAGTCTTGAGTTTCTGAAAGCTTTCCTCACACTCGTCCGACCATACAAATGGGACGTTTTGCTTAGTCAAGTTCGTCAATTGGGAAGCAATAGAAGAGAATCCCTTGACGAATCGGCGGTAGTAGCTAGCTAACCCAACAAAACTCCGTATTTCTGACACATTAGTGGGTCTTACCCAATTTTTCACTGTTTCAATCTTAGAAGGATCTACCATCACTCCATCCTTAGAAACCACGTGCCCCAAGAAGGACACTGAATCTAGCCAAAACTCACACTTGGAGAATTTCGCATAAAGCTTTTTCTTTCTCAACAACTCTAACACCATTTTCAAATGCTCCTCATGTTCTTTCTTACTTTGGAGTATATCAGTATATCATCAATAAACACAATCACAAAGAGGTCCAAGTATGGCTTGAAAATCCCGTTCATCAAGCTCATGAAGGCAGCAGGGGCATTCGTAAGACCAAATGACATTACCACAAATTCATAATGCCCATACCTAGTTCGAAAAGCAGTCTTTGGAACATCCGTTGCTCGTATTTTCAATTGGTGATAACCGGATCTCAAGTCAATCTTTGAGAAGACACAAGCACCTTGTAACTGATCGAACAAGTCATCAATGCGAGGAATGGGGTACTTGTTCTTAATAGTTACTTTGTTCAACTGTCGGTAATCTATGCACATTCGGAAACTCCCATCCTTCTTCTTCACAAATAGCACCGGAGCACCCCAAGGAGATGCACTTGGTCTAATGAAGCCTTTGCTCAACAACTCTTGAAGTTGTGCCTTTAACTCTCTTAATTCGGCGGGAGCCATTCTATACGGGGTATAGAAATGGGGCGAGTACCGGGTCCAAATCAATGCAGAAGTCTATATCCCTATCTGGTGGCATACCGGGAAGATCTGCAGGGAACACATCCAAAAACTCACAGACCACTGAAACCGACTCGATCGAAGGTACTTGGGTAGTGTCATCCTTGAGATGTGCCAAGAAAGCTAGACAACCCTTACTAACCATCTTCTGAGCACGAATAAAGGAGATGATACGCACCGGATGGGAGTGTAGTCACCCTCCCACACTAACGGATCTGCCCCAGGCTTGGCTAACGTTACCGTTTTAGCATTACAATCCAAAATCGCAAAGTTTGGAGAAAGCCAAGTCATACCCATAATTACATCAAAGTCACCCATTTCTAAAATAACCAAATCTACATAAGTGTTGCTCCCCACAAATTCACTAACATGACCTATACCTTTTCAACTATCACCGACTTACCCACCGGAGTAGAAACACGAATAGGCACGTCAAGTAATTCACAATGCAAATTTAGACCATTAGCAAATGAGGAAGATACATAAGAAAATGTGGATCCAGGATCAAACAATACAGAAGCCATGCAATCACAAATCAGAAGATTACCTGTGATAACAGCATCAGACGCCTCCGCTTCAGATCTCCCAGGGAAAGCATAACAATGGGCCCCATTATTTGTCTGTCCGTTGCCCCTACCATGTTGTGTAGTAGTGGCTCCGTTTTGCCCATCACCTCTGCCGTTTTGGTGACCGCCATTACCTCGACCACCACGTCCTCCAGAAAAACGGCCTCTACCATGACCACCCCTACCTCTAGCTAGTGGGGCTCTGTAACTCTGTTTTGGACAATTCCTCCTAATATGTCCAATCTCCCCACATCCATAGCACTCTCTGGAGTCGGGCATAGGTCTCTCGGAGTAGTGTTTTGACCGTTCTGAGGTGGACCCCCAACTACAGTCTGTAGTGAAGACTGTATTGGTCGAACTGAGTGACCTCCGGAGTTCTGTCCTCTAGAGTAAGAACCATTAACTCGCCTCCCCTTCGAAACCTCTTGATGTCGATGTCGTGGTGAAGTCATCTGGCTTCACTCCTTCCACCTCTATCACAAAGTCTACTACCCTCTTGGAAGGATGTTGCCGTTGCCGCTACCTGTAAGGCTGAAATCCGCAATTCTGACCTCAACCCCTTCACAAAACGGCGGATCCGTTCTTGTGGACTGAAACAAAGTTGGGTGGCATATCTGGATAGTGCGCGAAATTTAGCCTCATACGCGTTTACTGTCATCCTTCCTTGTTCAAGACTCAAGAACTCATCCCTCTTTCTATCTCTCAAGGTCCTTGGGATATACTTCTCCATAACAGGGTAGAGAATGATTCCCAAGTCATAGGTGGTGCCTCTGTTGGTTGACACTCAACATGTGAACGCCACCACATTTTGGCGTTCCCTTGGAACTGATAGCTCACAAACTCGACACCAAACCTCTACTATCCCCATCTTGTGTAGTAGCTCATGACAATCAACCAGAAAATCATAAGCATCCTCAGATTCTGCACCCTTGAAGACTGGGGTTTCAATTTCAAGAACTTACTGAAAGTTCGTGTTGATCGTTTGTCATAATAGGCCCAGTAGTCAGACGTGGAAATGTGCCTATTCCCAATGTTGCATCCATGCGGGGAGCCATAGTAGCCGCATGTCGTATCTCTGAAACCGGAGGTGTTGGTGCAGAAACCACTGGAGGTGCTTGACCCTGATCAGACAACCCGCTAAGATAAGCAAGTACTTGGTTGATCATCTCTGGGTAGGTTGGGGTGGCATTTCCTCATTCTGCCCTTGTTCGGTTTCCCCTTCCTCACCCTCTCTTACTGCATCCTCAGTCGGTGGAGGAGTCACCGCCCTAGTATCAGATGGGCTAGGGGCTCGTCCTCTTCCTCTAGAGGACATCCTCCCACGACCTCTTCCACGGCCTCTTGCCGCTGTTCCTCCTCGAGCCACAGCCCCAGTGGCTGGCTCAGTAGCTTCATGTCTTTCCGCTGTCGCTGCTGGTGCGGTCGTTTCTCTAGTTCTAACCATCTGCGAAATAGAGTGAAGATGGTCAGATACCAATTTGTATCACCTAGATACCAATTGGACTCAAGTAGTAGCACGAAAGAAAGAATGAAAGAATGGAATTTTCCTAAAGTCTTATAGCCTCTCAAGAAAAGTAAAGGCGTCCCCCTACCGTTCTTTAAGACTCTACTAGACCTGTTCTTGTGTGATGAGACCAATGAACCTAATGCTCTGATACCAAGTCTATCACGACCCAATTCGGGGACGCGACTGGCACCCACATTTACCCTCCTATGTGAGCGAACCAACCCATCTGACCTTAACATTTCAATATATATCAACAGAAAGTAATGCGGAAGACTTAAACTCATAAATAAACCACTCAACTATTATTGATATTCCCAAATCTGGAAGTCATCATCACAAGAACATCTATCTCAAATTTCTAAACTAAACTGTCTAATGACAAAATACTAAAAAGCTAGTCCATGCCGGAAGTTCAAGGCATCAAGACTTGAAGAAGGAGACCCAGTCCAAGCTAGACGCATTAGCTCACCCTGAATTTCCGATGGAGTGAAGACTGGCTTGATCTACTGCTGAGTCGAAGTTGACGGAACGTTTGCTGCATAACACAAATAGCAAAGAGGAAAACATAAAAGTAGGGGGTCAGTACAACCACACGTACTGAGTAGATATCATCGGTTAACTCAAAATAAGATAGTACATATCAAGTAATATTATAAATCAACTATAAGCTCAACATGTAGCAACAACAATGTATTATAATCGTCAATAAATACCATCAAGTTCATCCATGAGGACTCAAGCCTCAACACCATACTCATTTGGGAATAAGTTCATTATGTTGAGTATATTATCGTCTTTCAAGATTCATTATCTTTCTTCTCTTGTGTCGGTACGTGACACTTCGATCCCCTACCACTATGTGTCGGAACGTGACACTCCGATCCCCTATATGTGTCGGAACGTGACACTCCGATCCCCTATATGTGTCGGAACGTGACACTCCGATCCCCTATATGTGTCGGAACGTGACACTCCGATCCCCTATATGTGTCGGAACGTGACACTCCGATCCCCTATATCTACGTGTCGGTTCGTGACACCCGTCCCACTAATACTATGTGTCGGATGTGAACACTCCGATCCACTAATACTATGTGTCGGTACGTGACACTCCGATCCACTACATCCATTCTATCCATTCATCCAGCCTTCTCTATACTAAGGCATCATCAATCCCATTACTTTAACTCGTCAAGCCTTCTTTTATACCAAGGCATCATCATTAATATCATAGATTAAAGTTTCTTTCAAGATTTGGGATTCAATGGTTTTCATCATGCTTGTTTTATCAAAATCACATAATCATATTCATACAAGCATACAATAAGCATATAGACAGGTTTACAATACCATCAACACATATTATTCACTATTAAGAGTTCACTACGAATATCGTAATATAAACCATAACCTACCTCCACCGAAGAATTGAATCAACAAGCTATCTTCTCAAAATCCTTGCTATCCTCTTCGTTTCTCTCTCTCTACTCGTTCGTTTCTCTCTCTTTCTGTTCTTTTCTTTTGTTTTGTTTTATTCAAACCCTCCTTCTTTTTACCCTAATTAAAAGTATAATTAAGTGTAAAGGAGGACAATAACCCACTAATTAACTTAAGGTTACCCCTTTTTATCCCCCAAGTAATTAGACCTATTAATATTACCCTCAATCTTTATAATTAAGGAAAGAATAGTCCAAAACGACCCCTAAAACGTGTAGAGGAATCCTATTTTGCCTGGGACTGCGCAACCTGTGACGGGCCGTCGTGCCTGCGACGGTCCGTCACGGTGGTCGTCGCAGCTCCCTCGAGCTCAAGTGGCCTGTGACGGCCCGTCAAAGCCGTGACGGTCCGTCCTGTTCCTCCTCCGTCATGACGGTCAGAAACTCGTTTCTTGCACCAAATTCTCAAAAGTTGAAGTGTTTTGCAACGGAACTCACGACGGTTCGTCGTGTATGTGACGGCACGTCCTGCAGGTCCGTCACAATTTACAGAGAGTCGATTTTCAGTACCCAATTTCAGAATTTCTAAGTATGTTGCAACGATACAACCTCGACGGGCCGTCGTGCCTACGACGGGCCGTCGTGGTGTCCGTAGTATGGCCCAGTTTTTCCAGAATAAAATCTGCTGCTCAAAACGACTAAACAGGTCGTTACATAGACATTAAGACTATCGTCACCCAAGTTCAAGAATTGCAGGTCATAATCCATGATCTCCTTGCTTAAGGTATAAATTTATTTAATGCCTATGTTAGAAATATTAAGTTTTCCCTTAATACTCACATAACCTTTAATGTAGGATTGAGTGTGAATGATGCTTTACAAGTGGCTGCAATTATTGAAAAGTTACCGCCATTGTGGAAGGACTTTTAAAACTACTTGAAACACAAACACAAGGAGATGACTGTTGATGATCTCATAGTAAGGTTTAGAATCGAAGAGGATAATAAGGCTGCAGAAAAGAGGTCACGGGGTAATTCAGTTATATCTGCAGTAAATTTTGTTGAAGAAGATACCACAAAATTAAAGAAAAGAAAGAAAGCATCTAGTCCAAAACGCAATCCTCCTAAGAAGAAATTCAATGCAAACTACTTTAATTGTTGTAAACATGGTCATAGGGCTAATGAATGTCGGGGTCATAAGAAGGACATGAAAAAGAAGGATCAAGCAAACTTGGCTAAATCCAAAGCAGAAATGGACGATCTCTGTGCAATGCTTTCAAACTATAACTTGGTTGAAAATCCAAGAGAATGGTGGATAGATTATGCTTCCTCATGTCATGTTTGTGCCAACAAAGAATTATTTTCATCATATACTTACAGATGAAAAATTGTTTAGGGCAAACTCCGCTGTTTTCAAAGGTGGAAGGAACTTGTAAAGTCCTATTAAAGATGACTTAAGGCAAGGTGGTGACTTTGAATAGGGTCTCATATGTTCCAGAATTGAAAAAGGATTTAGTTTCAATTCCAGTTCTGACCAAGAATGGATTTAAATTTGCATTTGTTTCTGATAAAGTAGTAGTAAGCAAAAATGATATGTATGTAGGAAAAGGCTACCTTAGTGATAGCCTTTTCAAACTCAATGTAATTGCAGTTGATATGAATAAAGATTTGCTTCTTCTTACTTGCTTGAGTCTAAATGTTTATGACATGACCGTTTGCGACACGTTAATAACAAAACCTTGCGAAAACTGATTAACTTAAATATTTTGCCAAAATTTGAGTGCAATAAATCAAAATGTCAAATTTGTGTTGAATCCAAGTATGCTAAGCATTGTTATAAATCTGTTGAAAGGAATTCAAATCATATAGAATTGATTCACACTTATATTTGTGACATGAAGTCAACACCATCACGTGGTGGGAAAAAGTATTTCATAACTTTTATTGACGATTGCACTAGATATTGTTATGTCTATTTGCTAAATAGTAAGGATGAAGCAATAGATGCATTTAGGCAATATAAAACTGAAGTTGAAAATCAGTTAGATTAAAAGATCAAAATGATCAGAAGTGATAGAGGTGGAGAATATGAATCTCCATTTGCAGAAATATGTTTAGAAAATGGAATAATCCATCAAACTACTGCTCCCTACACTCCTCAGTCTAATGGAATTGCAGAAAGAAAAAACCGAACTTTAAAAGAAATGATGAATGCATTACTTATAAGTTCAGGTTTACCACAGAACTTGTGGGGGGAAGCTATCCTTACAACAAATCAGATACTTAACAGAGTGCCTCACTCAAAGACAAATGTAATTCCATATGAGAAATGGAAAGGTAGAAAACCCAATTTTAAATATTTCAAAGTGTGGGGGTGTCTAGCCAAAGTCCAAGTTCCTATACCTAAGAGGGTAAAAATAGGACCTAAGATTGTTGATGGTGTATCATTAGATATGCCACAAACAGTAAGGCATGTCGATTTTTGGTTCATAAGTCCGAACATCCGGATATTCATGATAATACGGAAATGGAATCTGATAGTGCTGAATTTTTTTAACATATCTATCCGTATAAAACTAGACTTGAGTCATGTAGTGGGGGATCTAAACAACCCAGCTAAGAACCAAAAGAGAATGAACAAAATGAAGAAAGTCCAAGACGCAGTAAACGTCAAAAGACATCTACATCATTTGGATCAGATTTTGTATTATTTCTTCTTGAAAGTGAGCCTCAAACATTCAAGGAAGCAATGTTGTATAGCGACTCAACCTCTTAGAAGGAGGCTGTTAATAGTGAAATTGAATCAATCTTAAGCAATCATACTTGGTAGTTGGTTGATCTTCCTCCAGGGAACAAACCCTTGGGTTCAAAATGGATCTTTAAAAGGAAAATGAAAGACGATGGAACTATTGACAAATATAAAACAAGACTTGTTGTCAAAGGTTTTAGACAAAAAGAAGGTCTTGATTATTTTGACACATACTCTCCAGTGACTAGGATTACATCAATTCAGATGTTAATTGCACTAGCTGCAGTATACGGTCTTGAAATTCATCAAATGGATGTGAAAACAGCCTTCTTAAATGGAGAGCTTGAAGAGGAAATTTAGATAGAAAAGCCTGAGGGTTTTGTAGTTCCTGGTAAAGAAAAGAAAGTGTGCAAACTTATTAAGTCACTTTATGGGCTAAAACAAGCACCAAAACAATGGCATGCAAAGTTTGATCAAACCATGTTGTCAAATGGATTTAAGATCAATGAATGTGATAAATGTTTTTACATTAAAGATAATCCAATCAGGAAGTTATTTTATGCCTATATGTAGATGATATGCTTATAATGAGCAAAGACATTGCTAATATAAAAGTTACAAAGCGTATGCTTGCTAGTAAGTTTGATATGAAAGATTTAGTAGTTGCTGATATGATATTAGGAATTAAAATTCCTAAAACTTCTAACGGTCTAGCATTGTCTCAAACTTGTTATATTCAAAAGATACTTGAAAAATTCAAATTTTTGAATTTTAAAAGGGCAAAGACTCCAATTGATGTAAATCTTCATCTTGCAGAGAATAAAGGTGAAAGTTAGTCTCAATTGGACTATGCTAGCGTATTGGGAAGCTTAATGTTTGTCATGAATTGTACACGATCATTCATAACTTGCGCTATCAGTAAACTGAGTCGATACACAAGTAATCCTAATCATAATTATTGGTTGGCAATGAAGAGAGTTTTGGGATACTTAGATGACACTCAAAACTATGCTTTACATTACAACAAATATCCAGCCGTTCTTGAAGGATATAGTGATGCAAATTTGGATTACTGGGTCAACTGAAACAAAATCCACAAGTAAATACGTTTTTACTATTGGTGGAGGAGCAATATCTTGGAAATCATCCAAACAAACATTATAACTTGCTCTACAATGGAGTCTGAATTCATTGCTTTAGACAAGGCAGGTGAAGAAGCTGAATGGCTCCGGAATTTCTTAGAAAATATTCCATTTTGGCCCAAACCAATGGCCCCTATATGCATACATTGTGGTAGTCAAGCTGCAATAGGAAGGTCTCGAAGCATTATGTATAACGGCAAGTCTCGTCACATAAGACGAAGACATAACTCTGTGAGACAACTCCTCTCTAGTGGAATTATCACAATTGACTATGTGAAGTCAAAAGATAATGTGTCGGATCCACTTACAAAAGGCCTAAATAGAGAGGGACTTGAGAAATCATCGACGGGAATGAGACTATGGCCAAGAACAAGTCATTGTGGCAGTTTAAGGATATAAAACAAAGTCATTGATGACGGTTCAACATTGTCAAAGGAAGAGAAAAAAATATTATTATTTTATGGTCCATTCTCATGATGAGACAATGTTTAGTAACCAGGATAAAGACATAAGGACTTTTTAATGGTTTCTAAGTTTGATAAAGGGAATATCAAATGGTGTATCTATGGGATAACACATTTAGAAATAACCAATGTAAGTGTGAAGTGTAAGCAGCTTCAAGGAGAATCCGGTAAGGACAATTCTTTGAGCACTTACTATCCAAGATGTGTTCATGGCTGAAACGAATAAAACAATGAGAACTCATCAAGGGTTGATTGTGTTACATATGTTGTCTAGGTATACACCAAGCTCGACGGATCAAAGATATCAAATCTACCGATCGACCGAGTATATCCGATATATGTTCACTACGAAAAGTTTAAAGGGAAACCTACTTATCCAGATACCATTAACCTTTACCTACAAGACACACAAGTTTTTTCATGCATATGTTTTAAAAATAGCCTTCCCCATTTATGTGGGAGATTTTTGGGATTTAGCAAGTGTGAATGGGAAAAGAAAGAGAGAATATGAAAATTGAGGGAACTACTTTGGAGGGAAAATGAAAAGTCATTTGCAAAGTGCAAATGAAAAGTCATTTCTCCCATATCGGCAAAAGAAAGGGAAATTGTTGTCCTTACAGAAGGAAACACTTCCATTACTTCTTAAAGAGCTAAGAAGAAGATGCCCCCTCGCGCCGTCGTCGTCGTCGCTCGCTCTCTCAGCTTCGGCTTCTGCTGCTGATTTGGATTTGGATTTGGATTTGGTAAATTATTGATTGATAAATTTTTTGGACAAAATTTATTTAATCAGTTTTTGTTAAATCAAATAAATCCTGTTAAAATTATCTCTTATAAATTGCAGGTAACGGTAAAATTCCGAAAAGTTGTTACTCTTTCCGAAAAGTCGTTACTCTTTCCGAAAAGTCGTTACTTTCCAAAAAGTCGTTATTTTCCTAACAGACACAATTTTCAAAAAAGTTGTTATTTTTCCCAAAAGATACAACTTTCTTGATAAAATGGGTTTGAACAGATTTCACTTAACAGACATGTCCTTTGCTGAAAATGGCTATAAAAGGAAGTCAATTTTCAATTTTTAAAACACTGAAAAAATTTTCCTTCTCTGCATTTATTTTCTCTCAAATAAAATCAAAGTGTCGATCGACTTAGTCTGTGTAACTTGTTGTTGTTCTTAAGTTCATTGAACTTAATATTGTTTGAGGTACCGTTATTTCTTTAACAGGTTTAATCCGTTTTATCTTGGAGAAATTAGTCCATAACCTTGGGTACAGTGATGGGATTAAATTTCTTAAGGACACATAGTAGTTTCTGTAGACTCGGATTAATTCTTATATTTTATGTATTTTCTACTTCATCTTATTTCTGTTTCTTTTCATTGGTTAACCTTATAAATACACGTTACTAGATAATTAACAAGAGAAGGAAAAGGGGGTCGCTTGGGTGAGGAGAGTAATGTCTATCCGCTGGAAAAATCTGGAGGTGGGGGTTTATGAGGAGATCTTGTGGTGAGGTGTTCGAGGAGACCGGATTTCTGTCTGCTTGCTGAAGAACGGAAAAATAAAAAAAAAATATAATGGGGTCTTTCTGCTACGCAGGAAAATACGGTGAGGGTGGTGGTCAGGAACATTTGAACACTAAAAAATATATTTAATGCTTAAAAAATCTGAAAATTTAAACCCCCAAAATTTATTAACCACCCCCGGTAATCTAATGGAAAAAATTTCTTTAAATAGGAATTGTAATACAATGAGCCCAAGTTATGTGCTTGAAATTGTTGCCCAAACTATCTCAGCTTGATAAAACATATGTGTATGAATATTTCGACTGTGTAAAACATCAAAATAAATAATAAAAAATATAACAAAGAAAATTAATATGTAAATTATAACAAACGTAACCAACGACATGTATCTAAAATAATTTAATGGAAAATAAAAAAAATAAAATCTGTCTATGACAAAATAATATAAACATAAGAAACGATAAAATTTAAATACTTGGAGGAAAAGGATGATTATGAACAAACATTATAAAAATGACAAAAATATGTATCTTGAACTATTTAAAATAAAATACTCAAAATGTATTAATCTTAACACTATCAGACCAAAATTTGGTGTCAACAACTTCCCCCTTTGTTTGATTAGGACCATGAAAGAGATCCTGGTCAAACAAAATTGACGAACCCAAATTTGGTTTGATAAACTCTGAACAAAAAATGGTACGTTAGAAAAGCTTTTGAGCAAGACTCCACGTCCGTCGACTGGGTTGAAAATAATAAACAAAAGACAGAGATTGATTGTAAATAGAGAAAATTCATATACCTTTATGTTATTTGCAAAATTGAACAATGAAGATGGTGTACCTTTTTGAAAGGAGGAGGATATGAATAACATGTAACTTTGAATGAGGTTACAACCCAACGTGTCTCATTGAAAGGTGGACGACCCAAATTGAACATAACATGTGACTTTGAACGAGGTGATAACCCAACCAGTCTCCCTGAAAGGCGGATGACCCAATATGAAAATAACGTGTCACTTTGAACAATGTGACAACTCAACGTGTCTCTTTAAAAGGCGGACAATCCAACTTGAACTTAACTAGTCACTTTAAACGAGGTGACAACTGAACTTAAATAAAACTTTTGATTTTGAACAAGGGGACAACCTAACTTGTCTCTTTGATAGGAGGACGACCCAACTTGAATTTAACATATCACTTTAAACCAGGTGACAACCTAGTGTGTTCTTTGAGACGCGGACAACCCAACTTGAACATAACATGTCATTTGAAGGGATATGACAACCCAATCTTGAACTTAACGCGCCATTTAAAGGGACATGACAACCCAAACATGAACTTAACATGTCATTTGAAGGGAGATGACGACCCAATGTGTGTCTTTGAAAGGAGGACGACCCAATTTAATCATAACATGTAATTTGAAGGGATATGAAAACCCAATCTTGAACTTAACGTGTCATTTGAATGGAGGTGACATTCCAATGTGTCTCTTTGAAAGGTGGACGACCCAACTTGAACATAACATGTCACTTTTAACGAGGTGACAATACAATATGCCTCTTAGAAAGGTGGAAGACCCAAATTGAACTTTACATGTTACTTTGAACGAGGTGAAAACCAAACATATCTCTTTGAAAGGCGGACAACCCGACTTGAATTTCATATGTTACTATGAATGAGGTGAAAACCCAATGTGTCACTTTGAAAGGCGGACAACCCAACTTAAACATAACATGTCATTTGAAGGGAGATGACAACCCAATCTTTAACTTAACGTGCCCTTTGAAGGGAGATGACAACCCAATATTGAACTTAATGTGTCATTTGAAGGGACATGACAACCCAGTCTTAACTTAATATAAATGGTGTATCACAAAATCTGCAAGAACAATGTTAGTAGCAAATATTATATAAAAGCATCATAAAATATGCAACCATGGCCTCATATTGACAAGGTAATTAACTGATGGGGTAAATTGAACATAATAAAAAATCAATTTAAAATAGTAAAAAAATAAAAAGTGTCATATTGAACGGCATGACAAACGAATTTGAAAAGAATTAATTTATTTGAGATACTAAATTATTTCTAAAAGATATTTTTTAAAAGGTGTGATGACCTCAATTAAAAAAAATGTCATTTTGAAGGGTGGTGTGACTACTAAATTTTAAGAAAATATCATTTTGAAGAGTATGACGACCCAAATAATAACTATAAAAATTTCATTTTTAAGAGTATGACGACAAAATAATAAAAAAATGTCATCTTGATGAATATGACGATCCAAAATAAGAAAAGATATCAGTTTGAAAGATATGATTACACAAAAATAAAAGATGTCATATTGAAGGGTATGACTGTCGACTAATAAAAAGATGTCATTTAAAAGGGTATTACTACCCAACATACAATTTAAAACTCTGAAATGGTCCACAAAGTTTTTGGACAAATATCAATACTGAAACAGTACTATACAAAAATATCTCGCAATTCTAATACTTTATCATTCAACTGAGATTGATTTCGAGGTAATTTTTATAGATTCAAGTGGTACCTCAAATGTACTTATGTAACAAGATTTGTTCACCTTGATTTAGACAAAATCTTTGAACTACATGTAACATTATGTGTTTCAAGTGCCCTCAGAAGAAAGAAATTTTCAATTTGCGCACATTTTAAGTGTTTTGATTTGGGGCATCGAGAAAAAAAACACAGTCACTCAGAAAAATGTTAAACGCATGCAATTGTGATACCATAGGCTTGACCTTCATGCAAATCTCCACTAATGTGAGAAAATTTAAATTGAAATCGTGTTGTAGGGCTTTTATAATAGCTTATAATGTAGGCATAGGGACGGGTAAGATAGTCATTTGGGATAAAAGTTATTTATTCCCTTCTTGAGCATTGCACTAAATAGATGCTTTCAACATTTGTTACACTTTTGGCGTTTGATTCTATTTGTTGTCCCTTCCTTTTGCACTTTTGAATTCTTTAAAATTTTGTTTGTCTGAGTTTTTCCCTTTTGAATTTTCTCCTTTTTGTTTGGAGTGTTTTTCTTCTTTTCTTGAAATTCTTTGCTTGAACTTGTGGGGAGCTTTGAACTTTTTTTTTTCTTTTGAAGTCATTTTTTGTTTTCTTGACTGTCATGGACTTTGATAACTTTTGTCTTTGACAAATTTGAACTTTGAATCTTCTTATGTAACTTGCACGTCTTCAGTGCGCTCAAGATATTTGTCCAAAAGAGAATAGTGCGTGTAAGCACTCATAAAAGGTATAGGCTAAGATGTGGTTGTCCAAAGAAAAGGACTTAAAACACAAAGTTGACACACAAAGGATTTATTTCATTTGGTAGGATTTGAAAGACTCGAATGGGTCAAAGGAGGCCTACAATCATTTTTCAAATAAAGCATTATTCAGAATTTTCCCTCAATAACATTTAGGCAAAGTTTTAGATCAACAATACATAACAATTAAAATTAATTCAAATCTCATCACACAATGCACATGAAACAATGAATGTGATTTTGTTATAATCTTGAATGTATGCAAGAGAACATTAACGAGTGTATCAAAAGTATGAATCAGAGGTACCAAAAAGAATCTATGGTTTAACAAGAAGCCAATCTTCTTTATTGTACAAATTATTTTTCACATGCGCACTTAAACTATGTTGGCACCAACCAAGTAAAAACTAACATATATTTTAGAAACAAATGAAAAAAATATAAAAATAAAGAATACTGAACCCTCAAAGAGCTGCCTACGTATCTCAATGATGAGAATCTGGTTTGTGTAGTTTTTTAAGATATAACATAAAATCTGTATTTGAACATATATATTTTTTAAAGTAAAAAAAGGGAATGAAAAACCAATGAGCCACATTGAAAGGCGGGCAACCAAAATTTAACAAAAAATATTTTTAATTATTGAAGAAGAAAACTTAACAAAATTAAGAAATCAGTGGATCACATTGAAGGCATACCACCAAAATTTAACAAAAGTAACAAAATAAAATAAAAAATTAACGAGTCACGTTGAACAGAGGACTACCAAAACTGTAGAAATAATAATTTGTATCAATTAAAGAAAAAATACCAAAAGTAAAAAAAAATGAATGAGTCACATTGGAGGGCAGACAATCCAACTTAGAAAATGTCAATAAAAATAATATTTTCAATGGATATAAGAAAAATCAAAGATATACAATGAATGTACATTATTTACAAAAAGTGAATGAAAAATATACAAACCAACTCGGAGTGAAGCCTCATAAATTGTGGAGTCTGTTTACAAACTTGGTGTAATTTTTGAGTGCATTCCATAAAAAATTTTCCCTTATTTCAGCTTCAACAACCTCCGGTACTTAATCTAGTACTATATCCTTCGTAAAATTTTTGGAGACCTTCTAAAAAAAGAATTTCCCAAGTTTCTGTTTTGAAATTTTTGAAAGCTTACAGGGAAGATGATCTAGCCCTTATGACGCCTACGTATCCCGTTAAATAAGGAATCAAGTCAAACGTAGTCCCAACAGATTGTAAACTCGGATAGATAATGAACTGAGATTATGAATGGTCAAAAACTAGCCGACAAAGAGTGGTTTAGAATGACTTGGGACCCAAACGGACAACTTAGGCTGAAACTCATGACAACCATTGACACATTATGAAACAACAAATTGTCGATCATTCCAAAAAAGGGTTGAGTATAAAGAGGTCCAGTCTGTGGTTCCACATAACTGTTCTTTAATATACTATGCATATATGTTGAAAAATGGGAATACAATGACAATACAAAATAAATATTTAATAATCACTGAGTACAATATGCAAATAATAAACAATAAACAAGATATAATGATATTACAATAAACAAATAGGATCCTGAATTTAAAAAGTTAACCCATAATGGATAGAACCTCTATTCTCCCAACGGAGTCCCAATCTGTAGACATCCTTTGAATGGGAGAAACGTCGCGACGACTCAATTAAAAAAGAACTAAGCTAGAAAATGTTGAAACGGGTTTTAAAGGGTTAAAAGGGTTTAAAGAGAAAGATGATATAGGAAAAGGGTGTAAATGAGTTAAAAGGGAATCACCACCTATGTTTTTGGAAAACTAGGAAACCAATTAACAAATTAACTTAAAAGATAGTCTACGAACCCAATTGATCTAGGTAAGGGGTTCAAATTATATCTAAGAAAAGGGGTAAGACATCATTCGAAACCACAATTGTGGGTCCCGACAGGGTTCATTTTTTAAAATTGAGGAGGAGACAAAATTAATGTACTAGTATAATAATCATAAAATCTACACGAGCTATATGATTAAATAATTATCGACCTAAGATTTCCCTAACGTCAATATATACTAAATAATAATTTATATAATTCGAACTTTGTCCGAATAACTTCAATGGCAAGCAACTTTGGGGTACCTAAAAAACTATTCGTAAAAGTTTTAGTAATAAATAAATATGAATAAAAATGAATTAATCAAATAATAACTTAATAAATAAAAATCTGTCTAATGCACATAAGAGGCCTTGGAAATTGACGGTAATTTCTTCATCGGTCAATTTCAACATATAAAATATATAACCTTATACTAAAATTCCGTCTTTTTAAAATGGGGAGGCCTCTAAAACCGATAGAGAGATTTTATCATTGACCAATTTTAACTTGTTTCCAAACACAATTTTATGAACTTATCACTAATGGAATAAAATGATATGTAATAAGTAAATGATAACAACAACAAAACAATAATCTTAACCAGGTATAACAACATGATTGAATTTTAAAATATATCAATGACACTGGCAACAGTTAGAAAGCATAAATAATAATTAAAAAAAAGATCAACAATAATTTGACAACAATGATAAAAAAATGATTAAAGAGTAACAAAGTTTACTGGAAATGCATACCATCAATTTCTTTACATTAAAAAAAAAAAGAAAGCAACCACATATGAAAAATAAAAAACAACAATAGGTAAATAAATAAAATACATCATAAAAACAGACTTCAACAGAGAAATGATAACAATAAGTAAAACTAAATAAACTTCACAATAAAAATAGAAGAGCTACTATAAGTTAATCACTTAATTTGACATGATCCACAAACAGAAATAAAAATAATAAAGAGTAGGAAAGTAGTCGGCAAAACTAGATATAAGATAATCACAATTTTTTTGGAGCATTAAAATAAATACTAGAACATCCACTCGCAAGTGATAAAATTAATCAACAATAAATAAATAAATAATAATTAATATAACAACAACAACAATAACAACAACAACAACAATAATAATAATAATAATAATAATAATAATAATAATAATAATAGTAATAATAATAATAATAAAAACAAATGCAAACAAATGAATTAGTGCATAATAACTATAAAATAAATTGGAAACAAAAAAAGTAATAACACAGTAAATAAAAACACCTTGACAAAAATAATAATAATGATAAGAACTATAAGCTAACAATAACATATATTAATCAACACAAAAACTTCATAGGAAGAAACAAACATTAATGCTTTACCGAAGGGAACAAATAGTGATTGGTGGGAACTCCAAATTTTCTGGCCAGATATGGAAGTAGTATATAAAATTCACCACTATCCAGTTTGTGTGGATGAGTTAATACGGAACAAACAAAGAAAAAAAAATAAAAAATAAGAAAAGAAAAGGAGCTTGAGAAAATAAAAATAAAGCTAGATAAGAAGGAAAATTAGCTAACAATGCTTTAGGTTGAAATTAGATGTTGTATGCTAGAGGTTTGAGGGTCGTCGGAGCTCGGAGTTTCGCCGGAATACCTTGAAGAAAAAAAATTGTACGGAGGAGAGAAAGGACTAGAAAGTGGGATTTTTGGGCTGTTTTGTATGTGTTTGGGTTGGAATTTTGCTTAGTTTGGTGGCTATTTGGAGGTGAGAACTTGTGGACTTTCTGAAGGCTGTTTGGTGTAGTTTTCCAATGGTTTGGGGTGCAGATTTGTAGGTCTTGTCGGGGAAAACAGAAAATGGAATGCTTTTTGGCTAAAAAAGGTTGATAAAGGGATGTGATTGTAGGACTTAACAATTGGAGAAAAGGGGTCCGGTTCGTTGTTTTTTCTGGTGGTGTTTTGGTGGTGGGGACGATGGCATTTGAGGGAGGAAAATCGGGGTGTTGGGTCAGGGAAAAAAAAAGAAAAGGTGGTCGTTTGGGTGAGGAGAGTGGTGACTATCCGCCAGAAAATATGCAGGTGGGGGTTTAGGAGGAGATCTGGTGGTGAGGTTTTGGAGGAGACTGAAGGATAATCTGCTTGCTGAAGACTGGAAAAAAATAAAATAATGTAATGGGGTTTGTCTGCTACGCCTGAAAATACTCCAGTAAGGGTGCTGGCCGAAAAAATGTGAACACTAAAGAATGTATTTAAAACTTAAAAAAATCTGAAAATTTAACCAACCCACCCACCCCCCAAAAAAATATATTCACCACCCCCTTTAATCTAATGGACAAAATTTCTTTAAATAGGAATTGTAATACAATGATCCCAAGATATGGGCTTGAAATTGTGGACCAAGAAATAACTGGTTGATAAAACATCTGCGTATGAATATCTGGATTGTGTAGAATATCAAAATAAATAATAACAAATGTAATAGAGAAAATAATATGAAAAATATAACAAACGTAACCAATGACATGTATCAGAACTAATTTAACGGAAAATAAATAAAAAACAAATATTTGAACGTCTGTCTGCAAAAAAATAATATAAACATAACAATCGATAAAAATCTTAACACTTCGAGGAAAAGGATGATTATGAACAAACTTTATTAGAATGACAAAAAAATGTATTTTGAACAAATTAAAATAAAATACCCAAAATTTATTAATATTAAAACTATTTGACCAAAATTTGGTGTGAATCATAAAAAAAAAAAATTGTGTTTGTACGTCAGAACGTACACATTGGGTTGCTCATGTTCATTATAATTAATTGGAAAAATGATTCCTACTAATCTATGTCAGAATCGGCGCAACGAAATCAAGAGCTTAATTTGGGCCACACATAGGATGTAGAATGTGGGCATCACGCATGCGCATCAGTGCATGACAGACAATATCGTTCATGGAGCGCACACATCGGACCTGCACATATGGGAAGTGACGTCCACCAACATCAGTCGACATCGTCGAAAGTCCGCACACATCACATATGTTGTGTGCGCATCGAAGGATCGCCATCATTGTTGATGGCACATATCGACCAACGACAAACTATATTGGTCTTGGCCTGCACTCAATGATGTAGCATGTGCGCATATGGAAACACACATTGAAAAAGTCACGAAACATCTGCGAAAGCAGGTATGCATCAAAATTGGTGTGTGCACATCATCTAGGCGTCAACGGTCATTTTCTGCAAGCACCAGACTTAGCATGTGCTCAAGTGGAAAACGTCGTCTTCCAATCGTATCAGCATCAGCCAAGGCGTGAAAGCTTCACGCTTGGCGTGTGCACATTGGCTGGCGACATCATTAGCGGCCTACAAGCAATGCGTAATGTCATATGACATCGGCAAAGGTCTGTAGGCATCAACTTAAAATGTCAGGGGACATCATATACCAATGTGAGGGGACATCGTCCAAGGGCTTTACGAAACAAACGGGTTGTGTGTGTATTGACTGGGTGTGCAAACTGCTGGAGAGAGATTGTAAATTTTGTTTTGATGAATCCTCTCTTAAAGTATTCGGCGAGCTAAAAGAAAAATTGGTGTCTGCACCTATCATTATTTCTCCCGATTGGAACAGCCTATTTGAGGTGATGTGCATGCTAGTGGGGTTGCTCATGGTGTAGTATTGGGACAAAGAAAGAACAAAATCCTTCACCACATTTACTATGCTATTTAAGCCCTAAATGAAGCTCAAAAGAACTACACAGTGACTAAGCAAGAACTCCTTGTAGTAGTCTTTGCTTTTGAAAAAATTTGATCCTATTTGCTATGTACTAGAGTTATAGTACATACTCACCATTCAGCATTGAGATATTTGATGTCAAAGAAGGATGCAAATCCGAGGTTGATTCGTTGGGTATTACTGCTACAAGAATTTGACTTTAAAGTAAGGGATAGAAAAGGGACGGAAAATCAAGTTGCCGATCACTTGTTCCGACTAGAATTTAAAGCTATAAGAGAGTTAGGGGATAAGACTGATATTGATGATACTTTCCACGATGATCATGTATTGGTTGCTTCACAATACTTGATTCAATGGTTCGCAGATTTGGCAAACTATCTGGCTAGTGATATATTCTATCGGTCTTTTCCTTTCATCAAATAAAAAAGTTCATGTACGATGTGAATAAGTTCTTTTGGGATGAACCATATTTATTTAGGAGTTGTGCCGACATGATTATTCGGTGTTGTGTGCCAGGATGTGAGATGTTGAGTGATTTAGAGGCATGGCATTCCTCACCCGTCGGTGGACATCATAGTGGTATCCGAAAAGCTCATAAGATATTACAATGTGTGTACTATTGGACAACTCTTCAACAAGATGCTCATGAGTTTGCTAAAGCATGTGATAGATGCCAAATAGATGAAGGCATTTCAAGAAAGCAAGAGCTCCCTCTAGACCCCATTCCTGTG
The DNA here is from genome assembly GCA_027704805.1 of Solanum corneliomulleri. Lineage (NCBI taxonomy): Eukaryota > Viridiplantae > Streptophyta > Magnoliopsida > Solanales > Solanaceae > Solanum > Solanum corneliomulleri. The sequence goes on from JAKWIY010000193.1 coordinate 32,170, forward strand.
TTGAGTTATTGATGTTTGAGGTATTGACTTTATGGGTCCTTTTCTGAGTTCTCATGGAATGAAGTGTATTATAGTAGCGGTTGATTATGTATCTAAATGGGTGGAAGCTATCGCCCTTGCAAACAATGAAGGTAAGAGTGTCACTGCTTTCATCAAAAAGAATATATTCTCTCGTTTTGGCACCCCAAGGGCAATTATTAGTGATGGGGGCTCCCACTTCATCAACAGATTGTTCAAGGGGTTATTGGAGAAATATGGGGTTTACTATAAAGTGGCCACCCCTTACTATCCTCAAACAAGTGGGCAAGTTGAAGTGTCAAAAAGGGAGATCAAGCAGATATTGTCAAAAAAAAAGTGAACGCTAGTAGATTGGATTGGTCAAGGAGGCTTGATAATGCTCTTTGGGCCTATCGGACAGCGTATAAGACTCCCATAGGTATGAACCAATACCAACTTGTATATGGTAAAGCTTGTCATCTTTCGGTTGATTTACATCATAAAGCCATGTGGGCTATGAAGAAGTTGAAAATGAATTGGAGCGAAGCTGCAGAACAACAGTTAACTGGGTTGAATGAACTCGATGAATATCGCCTGAAATCTTATGAAAGCTCAGCCCTCTACAAAGAAAAGATGAGGAATTACCATGACCTAAAAACTTAAAAAAAGAGAATTTATGGTTGGGGATTTGGTGCTTTTATTCATTTCTAGGTTGCGCTTGTTTCTGGGCAAGCTCAAGTCCAAATGGACTGGTCCTTACTTGTGGTTCAAGTTGAATGGACAACGCATAAATATCTATTTCGGGCATGCTGAATCAGCGAATGAAGTGATCGAGGCATACCATCTTGATGAAGTTTGAGTAATCAAGTGTCCTCAGTCATGTCGCGACGTTAAATCAGGTGCTTGTTGGGAGGCAACCCAATACTCATAGTTTTTTTTCTAGTAATGGTTGCATTTTCTACTAATGGGTTTTAAATTTGCAGGCACATCACCAGGAAATTCTGCAGAAAATTACTTTGCAGTAATCATTGAGTGACCCATCGACAGCCCGTCACGAACGCGACGGACCGTCGCATAAATCCGTCGTGCCAGGTACGTCTTTCAGTTATATTCAAAACTAGGGCACACGCGACGGAACCAATGATGGATTGTTACAGCTGCGATGGACCATCGTCGGGGACTTGTCGCATCATTAATGAAGCATACCCGACCTGACCCGGCTGGTGTTTTTTAAAAATCCTTCACATTTAAAAACCCCACCCGTGCATTACACCCATTTCCTTCCCTCTTTGTCCAATTTCTCTCCCTTTTAAACTTCTAATTTCTTACCTCTCTTTCAACCTATCATTTTCCCAAATTCCCCAATTCCTTAAAATCCACTCTTTACTAGTTGGAGTCTGCTGTTGTGGTTCTTTGCTTGCTCACCAAGTACCTTCCTCGTTTATTTTTCTCAAATTCGCAGGTATCTATCTCTAATTTCCATCCATTTACATTGCTTTTTGTTTATAAATTAGTATTAGCCTATTTTATTATTGATGGGTTCATTCTTTAATACATTTTCTGTCTAACCTAGGTTCACAATCCTCAAAATTGCCTTCTTAAAACTCTAAAAAAAGGTGTTTTAGCATTGCTAGTTTACTAGATATTTGGGTTAAACACATGTAGGATAAAACAGTAAAAATCCATTTGGGTCATTAGTAGATGAATGTGGCATCCCCAGTTTGGGCACTGAATGATAGAACGAGACCCGATAACGTACCTTCGTACCTATGAAGAACCAACATAGGGTCCCTCCAAACATCCCTAACACTCCACTGTCCAATTTTCTCAAAATGTCCACTAACGGACACATGCGACGGACCATCGTTCCCACGAAGGTCCATCCTGCACAACCTTTCTGGTTGTCAGAGACCCTATTCCTAAGGGTCTCTCACTTCTTCTAAGTGTCCTCCAATGGACATATGCGACGGACCGTCATTCCTACGATGGTCCGTCCTACACAACCGTTAGGTTGTCAAAGACCCTGTTACTAAGGGTCTCCAACTTTTTCCAAGTGTCCTCTTACGGACATCTATGACGGAGCGTCATAACCTCGACAATCTGTCCTAGATAACTTATCTGGTTGTTAGAGACCCTGTTCCTAAGGGTCTCCAAGTTTTTCCAAGTGTCCTCTTACGGACATTTACGACGGAGTGGCATACCGTCGACAGTCTATCCTGCATAACCTATCTTGTTGTCAGAGACCCTATTCCTAAGGGTCTCCAACTTTTTCCAAGTGTCCTCGTACGGTCATTTATGACAGACCGTCATACCCTAGACGGTCCGTCCTGCATAACTGTCGTGACAGTCAGAGAACCTGTTCCTATGGGTCTCCAACTTTTTCCAAGTGTCCTCTTACACACTTCTATGACGGACCGTCATACGCTCGATGGTCTGTCCTGCACAACCGTTCTGGATGTCAGATACCATGTTCCTAAGGGTCTCCATATTTTTTCAAGTGTCCACTTACGGACATCTACGATGGACCATCACAACCTTGACGGTCCGTCCTGCATAACCGTCATGATGGTCTGAGACCCCTCTCATAAGGGTCTCCTTACTTTTATCTAAGTGTCCCACGACGGACATCGACAACGGACCTTCATAATCACAAGGGTTTGTCCTACTTATCCATCATACTTGTCAGATACTTTCCTTCAGAGGTCTCACCTAAACATAGTTTAAAGCATTACATGACGGACCCTATGACGGTCTGTCGTACTCACGATGAGTCGTCACCTAGTCCGTCGTTTTTCACTGAACTATAGAAATGTCATTATATCTTGACACTTTTATTTATTTTGTGACATTTTTCTTTTCTTGTTTGATCCTTCTAGTACTAATAGTGATTCTTTACAGGTACTATCTATTATGATATGAAAACAAGATCCAGTCTACGCACGTGGGCGATCGAATTTTGTCGCCCCGTCTGCCCGCCTGGTCATTGCCTATGATGATGAGCGTGACCCCGAGTACGTGCCCCCAGACACTTCTACCCCATCCCGAGATGCACGTACCGCCAGATCCATACCCAAAAGGTGGCATCCAGCGTAGTCACTGCCTCCCAGTCTAATGAGGAGCACAAATTGACCAGCACACCTTATGGGTTAGCTACTCATGATGAAGGAGAGTCTGGCTTCTTTGGAGTTTCATGGTCGGTGGACGAATCCAAATCTATTGAGGTCCCTGCACCCGCAATCGTTGCACAGTCTGCCTCGTTTGATGAGGCTGACAGTTCTGAATCTACACCGACTCAACCGGACCCCTCTCACTGCCGAGTTTTACAACCGGTGGCGAATTGTCAAAGATGGCCAATTCTTGCGTGAGCCATCGCTGAGAGAGACCACAAAGAAGTGGATGGCCCTGCACTTGTCTGTTGATGGAGAGGGTGTTGACTCGGTAACCGAGACGAAGGGAGCCATCAAGAAGGCTAACCTGAAATTCACGGGGAAGTTCTTATATTTGATTGTCCACCACTGCCCTTTCCCCACAGCCGCTGATAATAAAGTCACACGGGATCGTGCAGTACTGATGGCGGCGATGTGTAAGCGGGGTTAGAGGTGGACTTATTTCCTTCCTGTGCGGATAAAAAAAAGTTGAAGGTTTTGAGTCTTCCTTCCGTTTCTTTATGAATTAATTTAGCCCAATTTGACTACCTATCTTTGCTTATAAGCTCAATATTATGGTACATATGTAATACTTTCTTTTAGATTTTATTTTAGAAGGAGAATAAGAGATTGAGATAACTCATATAGAGAGAATAGTGATAGAGTGAAGATTTTCGCACAAGCCCTACCAGTCAATTTCAAATTGACATTCCCACTTCGTTGATTATCCGATTGAGCTTATTTTTGATAGCTTGTTTTTGTATAAGTCGTTTAGCTCTAGATTTCTCTAGTTTTTTGTGCTATCTTGTGATTTAGTTGCTGATTGTTTGGCACTTTGTTGTTGCCCATTTTTCGAGAAAACTTTAGCAACTCTTGTTTACTTTATTGTATCTTTGGCATTGTCTTTTTTACTCTTCACACCGAAGAGGTAATCCACGTTAAAATTTGGTATCTTGTGTGTTGATTTATTTTTCTTACTTGGTTGATTTGTTTGTTGCCAAACTGTTTGTTCTTGCATAAATTTGTCTTCTGTTGGTTTTAATAAAAGAGAAAGTCCTGACTTACGTTTTCTTTGGCTATTGCCCGATTAACCACATTTATTTTGTGCTTGTCTTTCCGATTCAATTCCCTAAATGGTCACCCAAATTGAGAGAATTGTCTTGAAATATCATTTATGTTTCATTTAGGACCAAAATATCACCCAACTACCACTATTTTCCTTCAAATATACTTGACACTTCAAAATATCACTCTTCCCTTGTTGGCATGACATGTCATTAAAATCTTTTTTTAATGATAGACAAATTTAATTAACTAAACTCATTTAACTAAAATAGTTAACATATTATTTTTAATTTTATTAATTTATTAAGAATAAGTTTTCATACTTAAAATCTTTTATCATAATTAACTTTTTTTTATGTTATGCTGAAAAATAAAATGTACCTCTGAGATATCAGGCATATGTTGAGAGGGTACTTGTGCATTATCCCTATAATATAATATAAAATAAAAGAATAAAAAATAAAATTAAAAAAAAAGATTAATAATAATTTTATCTTTCTTACCATTTTTTTGTCAATCTTACAAATTTTTCTAAATACTTTTATAAAACGAATTGCTTAAAATTTGTAAATAATTACGTAGGAGTTTTAAAATTATCAGGTAATAAGTGCACACAGAGATTTTTTCATTAAATTTATTTGGTGAAAATATATAAATTTATTAGACTTTTTTAAAAAATTTCTTATACTCTTCATAAATTCTCCTGTAATTTATATATTTATTTTGTAGAGACATAAATTTAATAAATTGAATAGGTGTAGTATTTTTCAAAATGTTGACTTAATGACTAGGCATATCAACTAAAAATTAAGGAGACTTCTGAAGTATTTAGTATTTCTAATGGATAAAGAATATAATATTATTCAGTTGCTGTTTTCTTTTTAAAAATGAAATTTTAAGAATATATGGATTTCAAAGCACCCAAATAAATATTTTTTTAATAATTAATACACCTTTAATATTATTGATTTATCATACAACTTATGATTAATTGATGTAAATTAGGGTTCATGAGTTATTTGTATATCAATATTTCTTTTTGAATATAACTATTTATAAGTATTCAAAATAAAATTATGGTACATTTTTAAATTTTATTCTTCATAATATAAAAATAAATAGTTTAATTATGATAACAAATTTTATGTATGAAAATTTACTCTTAATAAACTAATAAAAATTAAAAAATAATTTGATCATTATTTTAGTTAAATGAGTTCAGTGAATCAAATTAGTCTATTAGTAAAAAAGAAATTTAATGACATATCATGCCAACTAGGAGAGATTAATGATTTTGAAATGTCAAGTATATTTGGAGGAAAATAGTGATAGTTGAGTGATATTTTTGTCTTAAATGAAAAATAAATGATATTTTAGGACAATTTTCTTAACTTGGGTGACCATTTAGGGAATTGACTCTGTCTTTCCCAGTAGCTCCTGTTGTTCTTGCTAGTACATATAGGGATTTTGGCTTATTGAAACAAGTTGTAATAATGGTTTCATTAGATATGACAGGTAGAAATAGACTTTTATAATAAGTTTATCGATTATTATCTTTATTTATCAGAGCTTAAAATTTTTAATGAGTTAATATTAATTACATTATTTCTTGTTATGGCCTATTAAATATATTCATATATTTCTTCATTGATATTAAATTATTATTTTTGTTAATTTGCACTTTTTACATGTCATTGATTACGTTCGTTATATTGTTTTTAATATTCATTTAATTCCTTACATTTGTTAGTATTCATTTTAATATTTTTGCAGAGTCTAAAAATTCATTCAAATATGGATAAGATTTCATACATAGATATGGTATTAACCGGTGGTTTTGGCCAAGTTTTAAAATAACAGTATTGTAGTTTGAGTGGTTTCAAAACTCTATTTGAACAAGAATTTAGTAATTAATTCAAGGGTGGTGGATAGTATTTTTAGACTAGAGGAATAAAAACATTCCAAAATAGAAAAAAAAAAACCTAAAAGTTTCTCCTCCTATATTTTAGCTCTAAAGCAGCCACCACTCAACTCTCATTTACAATCTTCTCCAATAAATCATTGCCTAAACTGAAATCCACCAAATGCCACCACTATCAGCCAACTTCAACCAGAACTCTGGAGAACCACCTTGATAAACCTCCAACGAACCTCCATTTTTCAGATCCAAACGCACACCACAAAACTTCGAAGACCCCAGATCCCTTCACCCTTTTTCCGACAATATACAAAACCCCAAAACCCCAATTGTTCGTCTCCTTTTTATATATTCCAGTCCTAACACCAACAGAACAAAATCTAGAAAACTAGACCAAAATTCAAGCTCCACCTGAGACCACCATAAAACAACAAACTACCACCCACCTCTTTCCTTCAAGTTCCATCACCAGCCCATGATTAATGGAGCAGCCAACTTCACGGAAAGCTCAACCAGCATTCGAACCTTCGCGGAAAACCTTACTAAACCAGATCTCACCATAAATCTGAGCAACCATGAAGACAACATTGAGTTCCGTCAATCAGGTTCCGGTTAGTCTAAATTTTTTTATTATCATATATTGATACTTGGGTCAGTTTTATTAGTTACTATTTGTCACTTTTGTCTCTCTTTATTACTTATTACTATTAATTTTTTGTTGTTTATGCTTTTGCTAAGTTTGTTTAGTTTTTTAATCTATTGTGTTAAGTAGTGTTTTTATGTTGATCATATTCTCCGTTGTGTCTTTGATTTATTTAGCTATTTCTATTGTTTTATTTCTTTCCGTTCATATGTGGCCTTAGTATTCTTTCTATTTGTTATTATTTTATTAGTTAATTATTTGTGATGGTGAATAGAAAATTTGTTAGCTTAGATATTTTATGGTTGCCACTTTGATTTTGTTATTGTTGCTTTATTTAGTTTTATAATTTTTTTTATTGTTGTTGCTTGGTTTCTGTCCATTTGTTAATTTGGTTATTGGTATTATGTTAAAACCAACCACTTGGTTATCATATTTAGTTATTTGGTTATCATATTTAGTTATTAATTTCACGTTGCTTTGTCTCTTTTCATTAATTTTCTTAATGAGCTTTTTTAATGTATATTTTTCATATAGGTTGTGTTTTGATTGTTTGTATGGGTCACATAATCTTTGGAATATAAATTTAATACACTCGTTTATTATTATTAGTCGTGTTATTATTTTAATTTTTGGTAAATTCCTTTGTTAGTCAAAATTGACCAATGAAAAAATATCTCAATAGGCTTTCAAGACCTCCATATTATATAGATGGAAATTTCGTTTAGATTTTTATATTTTGTATGTTAAAATTGGACCAATAGAGAAATTATAATCGATTTTCAAGGTCTTCCATGTTAATACGGCGGGTTTTTATTTTGAAGATTATTGTTTATTTCATTTATTTTTATTCATAATCATTAAGTACCTTACCTAGAATTTCTTGGTTTCGTATATCACTTTAATTGGTTTCTTAGTTTTCCTAAAATTAGGCGGAGATTCCTTTATAAAATTCGTTTATGCTTAAAATTCTTTAAAAATTTAGTTTATCACTTATTATTTTGAGTCACCACGATGTTTTGCCCTATTTGAATTAATTAGAGATCTAAACGAGTATAAATTTGACATTCATAAAATAGTCTTTGGTCGCCATTTTTCATTTTTCAAGTTTGTGCTTGTTAGAGGGGTGAGAAAACTCCGATGGCACAATATGAAGGAATCGGGTGTTATTAATGTCAGGGCTATTATTGACTCATCCGTAAAGTGTTTCAATGGAGGCCATACACCTTGGCTGTGGAAGGTTGGTCGATTCTCATGTTTTATAACGATAAATAAGATTGGACAATGGTTGGAGGGCACCATTTGGATATAAAATGGAGTCTTTCGTTCCAAGCAAGAAAAATTAATCAACACACAAGACATCTAATTTTAACGTGGAAACCCTCTTAAGTGTGAAGAGTAATAGACAAAAACAAAGATCCATAAAATCAACAAGAATTATAAAAGTGTTTAAAAAAATGGATAGCAACAAAGTTCGAAACAATGCGAAACACAACTACATGACAGCACAAAAAAATTGAAAAATAAAAGGAGTAAAAATACCAAATCGCAACTACTATGATCGAGCGAAAATTTGGAGTTACACGACTCTAAATCACGCTTTCTTATTTTCCAATAAAAAATTAAGTTTAAAGGAACAAATTGTCCTGAATTAACCACAAATAGATAAGAATTGAAGCGGAGAATCAAAAATTGAAATTGGTTTCTACACAAAAAAAAATATTGCAAATTGCCAACAAATTTTACTAAAAATGTAAGCTTGTTAGTATTCTACTAACAAATTACCTACATATTTCTAACGGAATTATATGTTGAAACTTGACAATGAAATTTAAAAAGTTCACACAAAAATCTTATTAACTAAGTAGTTTAGTTGGCAAATACATCGTTAAAAAATGGAGCCAAATTTAGCAACATTCGATTGATGGATTACCAATTAAATTAGTACTAAAACACACCTTTTGTTTGTAATATTACAATTTAAGTATATATCAATTGGTAATTTGACGCCCTTATCCTACACCCTAGGTGGCACTAGCCCACGAAAAACATTCTTTTCTTCGAGCATACCCTTGGTCTTACTTACCTACTTAACGGAAGACTTAAATCAATAAACATATCTTTCTAAAATAAACTAGAATGTTAGAAATGAACATTCAACTTGTCCATTAAGGCAAAACCAAGTCTTAACACAATATAATGACAATGAAAAGATTAAAGGACATCTAACTGATTATGAAGCCTTTAGACAATCAAGATGGATGTTGAGACAAACCCCAAAACATCCTAATAAATTAGACTACAAATAAATAAATGATCCCTCTAGAATGCATGAAGGCTCCCCAACAGACTCTGAATGTTCATGTTGGATCAACATGGCCCTCAATGCATATCTTGGTTACTTGCGTCTACATCATAATATGATGCAGGGCAACTGTCATCAGTACATTGACTATACGAGTATGCGAGTTGGAATGCTAAAAATATAGGTCTTGAAAGAGATAACGAAAGTAACACTTCCCGTGGTTATTCTCAACTTATGAATAACTTAACTTAATATAAAGAAATTAAAACAGATGTGATACATATAAAGCTTTATAAAAAAGCTTAAAACAATCTTAGTTCTTCAAGATAAAACAATAATAAACTTAACTTTACTTATATAAAAAGTAATATAACTTCTGTGGGAGATTCTCTAACTGTCAACCATTACTATGAGTCTAAGTAATGATGGTACAAGGTTTTATCTCATGTTGCCAAGGACCGTCCTATACCTTGTCATCCGTATGAGACCTAAACTACTAAGTTTATCCGCTAGTTTATGCTAAAAAGCACTAAAGAATTATCTAAAAAGTATTACCCTTTTCAACCCATGATGGTTACAAGGTTTAACAGGGGTAAATTTAATATGAACTTGCGTCCCTATATCGGTGACTACTTCCGAGATACACTTAGCTCATATGTTTTTAAAACAACTTCTTCTCTGTTTTAAGATAATTACTCAAAACTAGCTTAAAAGCTCTCTTGGAATCAATGTTTCCTTCTTTGTTAAAAACTCATTAGGAAATCTAAGATCCTCTCATCTTAAATGTGAAAAACATTTACTCTTGGTAATGCTTAGTTCTCATATATTATGTTCAAGAAATGAACTTTGTTCTTACTCGTTACTCTTCTTCAAAAGTTCAAGTCATAAAACAAAGTTAAAAAGTCTGTAAAAGTCTTATGAAAACATTAAACAAACATCTCTTACTTGACTCTTGACTTCTCTTTACTTTGATCTGAACTGCTCTTGACTTGACTCTTAAGTTATCCTTGAATTGAACTATGAATTTAAGGATTATGATTTGTGTTTGGAAAGATCTCATGTTGGTTAGAAATGATTTTAGATAGCTAAACATGAGAAGATTAAAAAAATCACCATTTTGGAATATGTCTGTAACGCGGAGTTGTATTAAGTAATTACTCGCTAAATAAGTTTTTGAGACGGAATAATTTGCGGAGAAAATTTCATTCATTAATGGAACAACACGGACCTGCTGCTGTTTCTTGTCCGATTTTCTTCTTTTTTGTTTTCAAACCCCAATTCGCGTAAATTAGAATAGCTTTCTCAAATTTATTTTAGATTCCTACAGAATATGTACTCAAGAACCTAACTCAATACAACTCAAAAACTAACGTAAACATCTCAAAAACTCAACCTAATGCAACAAGAATACATGTGCAGAACATCAACTTTGAAACTATTTTAGGATAAATTGCACTGAAATAAATATGCTTGGCGCGTGTGTTAACATACCAATGCTATGAAAGACTAACATACTTTGTAGGGTCAATCACTTGGCGAATCCACAACCAAAATCTATCGTTCCTGGTGACTCTTGCTTTTCCTCTTCTCCCTTCTTTTGCGTTCTATCTCCAAAAGTCCTAACTCTATTTTCAAACTCGTAAATTGAACTATGTTTTGACCCCAATAAATTTACTAAAAATGTATTTAATTTTTTGAGTAACTAAACTACCAAATTACCCATCCAAAATCCGGATTGGTCAACTCCACCAATCAGCCCAACTTCAAAAAGGTATAACTTAATCATACGAACTTTGTATTCCGCACACTCAATGGAATTGGAAATATCCTTTCAAGATCTCTCCAAACATATATGGAAATAAATTGAAATCATCTTGAGTTAGAAGTTATGACCACTTGAAGGTAAGAAATTTCTGGATTTTTAATTCTTTCTAGCTATTTCAATTTGCGAGATGTTACAATATCTCTCCCTAGGGAACATTCATCCTCGAATGAGATTACTCATACTAGGCTAAGGGTAATAACATCAAAAACCCAACAAGCAAATGCAAAAAAACAACATGCTCACTCATAATTTAGAGAGTATTAATAAGAAAATTAGTTCCTTGGTCTGCATTTTTCTTCAGCTTCCAAAGTATCTTCTTCAATAACTTGGTTCCTCCAAAGGAATTTAATTGATGTAACCTCTTTTGACCTCAACTTGAAAACTTGAAGATATAGAGTCTGAAGCGGAATCTCTTCATCTGATAAGCTATCCTTGATCCCAATATTTTAAGTTGGGATAAACAATGAAGGATCTCCCATACACTTATTCAACATGGAGACATGAAATACAGGATGAACTTTTGCAAGCTTTTGAAGTAGCTCCAAATCATAATCTTATTTGTCAATCCTCATGAAAATTCTTTAAGGACAAACATACCGAGAGATAAGCTTTTCTTTTTTACCAAACCTCATAGCACCCTCATGGATAATTTTTTTTAATTATACTCATCCATGTACTTTAAACTCAAACTCCCTTCTCCTAACATTAGTATATGATTTATGACGACTCTATGTCGTTTTCAACATCTCTTTAATTAATTTCACCTTCTCTATATAATGGTGAACTAAATCTGGTCCTATCAACACTGCTTCACCAACTTCAAACCATTCAATAAGGATCTGCATCTTCTCTCATAAAGAGATTCATAAGTAGCCATTTGGATGCTAGAGTGGTAACTGTTGTTGTAAGCAATCTCAATGAAAGGCAAGTGATCATCCTAATTTCCTTTGAAATCAATCACACAGTCCCTCATCATATCATCTAAAATCTGTATAGTAGGCTCTGCTTTCCATCACTCTGAGGATGAAATGCAGTACTTAAGTCACTTTTTAACCCAACCCTTTGTGAAAATATTTCTAGAATTGTGCACCACTATCTAAAATAGTGGAGACTAGAACTATATGAAGTCTTACAACCTCCTCAGTTTATAACTCAGCATAATCTTCTACTTTATGGTAGCTTTATTTACAGAAAAATGGGATTATTTTCATTCTATAACCAATCACTCAAATAAAATTATTCTGCTTAAAAGGACCTTTGCAAGCTTCTAATGAAGTCCATATTAATCATCTCCTGCTTCCATTCTGAAAGATCTATATTCTGAGCCAAACCACCGGGCCTTTATTGCTCTTCTTTAACTTGCTGACAATTAGGGCACTTCGTTAAAACTACATAATGAACTTATTTATATCATTCCACTAAAATTGTTCTGTCAAATCCTAATACATTTTTGTGGAAGTTGGATGAATGGAATATCTGGAGCTATGAGCTTCCACAATTATTCTCTTTTGGAGTCCATCCATCATTGGTACACATAGTTTACCATGATATCTCAATAACCATTTCCTCCTTATTCAAAAGCTAATACCTTTTTCTTATGAACATTTTCTTTCAATTCAAGCAAATGGGGTCATGGTGTTTCTTGCCTTTTACTTCTGACACTAATGAAAACTCACGCCCATTTGTCACCACTACCCCTTGTTTTGTGGAATCCATTAGTCGGACTTTTAATGATGCAAATCTATGCACATCTTTGGCAAGTTCTTTCTTTTATTAATAAAGATGGGAAATACTACTTATAGATAACTAACGCAAGGCATCCACAATTGTAGCCTTACATTGGTTGTAAAAATACTTATCTCATAATCCTTGAGCAATTCTAACCACCTCTTTTGTCAGATATTAAGCTTTTTCTGAGTAAACACATACAAAAGGCTATTGTGATCAGTGAATATAACAATGTGAACACCATACAAATAGTGATGTCATATTTTCAAAGCGTATACCTGTGAGCCAACTCTAAGTCATGCATTGGTGATTCTTCTCATAAACTTTCAACTAATGGGAGTCATAGCCTATAACATTGGCATTATGCATTAACAAACAACCAAAAACAACTATGGATGAATAACAATACATCACAAAACCTTTAGTACCTTCCGGTAAGGTAAAATTAGGCTGTCGTCAACCTCTTCTTCATTTTCTACAAGCTTTTCTCACAAACTTCTGACCCTTGAAATTTAGCCATATTTTAGGACAACTTGTTCAAAGGAGATGATATAGACGAGACCCCCTCTACAAACCTTCTGATATATTTCTAGTTAAACCCAAGAAACTCCTAAAATCATTTGGAAATGTGGGTCTAGTTCTCCACTGCCTCAATTTTTCTGAGAGTCAACTATAAATCACTCTCTAGACACTATGTGGCCTAAGAACGCCGCATACTCATGCAAGAATTCACACTTAGAGAACTTGACATACAACTCTTTATCATTCAAAGTTTTGAGAACTATTCTGAGATGGTTACTCTGATCTTCTAAACTCCTTGAATAGTCATCAATCAAGAAGCTAACGATCATATCCAAATAAGTTTGAAGACACTATTCATAAGATCCATGAACGTTATTGGTTTATTAATTAAACCAAACAACATGACCAAGAACTCAGAATTACCATATCGGGTCCTGAATATTACTTTGGAATATCAGATTCCCTATCATTCAACTTATAGTAGCCTGTTTGAGAAACATGAAGCACCTGAGGCTGATTGGAAAAATTATCAATTCTCGAAAGAGGATACTTATTCTTGATGGTAACCTTGTTTAATTGACAATAATCAATACACATCCTAATGGAAAACTATTTCTTCCTCATAGACAAGACCGGAGCGCCGCTAGGTGAGACACATGGTTGAATGAAACCCCTATCTAGTAGGTCCTTCAACTTTTCTTTCAACTCTTTCAACTCTGTTGGTACCATTCTTTATGAAGGAATAAATATAGGACAAGCATATTGAATGTAGTTTATGCAAAAGTCTATTTCTCTCTCAAGAGGGACTCTGGGTAGATCATCGGAGAAAGCTTCTACAAACTCTCTTACTATATGAATTGAAATGAATGGGAGAATATCTCAACACTAGTGTTATTAACTCAGACTAAGTGATAGATACAATACTTTGAATTTAACTTTCTCTCCTTAAGGTACAAAATAAAATGACCCTTAGGCATTTCTGAACTACTGCGACACTCTATGAATGGCTCATTAGGAATCTGAAACTTGAAAACTCAAGTTCTACAATCTATTGATGCATAATAGGAATGAAGCTAGCATATACCGAGAATTAAATCAAAATACACCATTTCTAACTCAACTAAATCATCAATAATGCCTTTGTGATTAATGGAAACGGGACAATCACGATAGTCTATTTCTGCTAGAATAGACTCCCCAACCGGTGTAGAAAAACAAAAGGGTTAACAAAGTTTCTCATGAAAAAATAAAACTTATTTGGAACACAACGGGTTACAAAAAATAAACTTGCTCCTGGGTATATCAAAGCATAAACATCAAAAGCAAAGACTTTGATCATACTACTGACAACATCTAGATAGTTCTTTTTCTCTTGGCGAATTGTGATTTAATAGAGGAGGTTTTCTCCTATGACATTACGGTGAGTAGCTCCCTTTGGTGTAGCCCTATCTAGTGGATCAACTAATGGAGAATGAGATTTATTACCTGGATTACCACCACCTCTCTTATTCTTAGGACACTCTTTCATGCATTGACCATCTTTAACGTAATTGTAGCAACTTGTCCGCCCATGCCGACACTTACTAGAGTAGTTACTACCACACCTAGAACATGAAGGAGTCCAGTTACCTACTTGTGCCACACTACCTTGATACTATGTTGGTCTATCTCTAAAGTTATGTGAATTCTTGTTATTATGCTGACCTTAGTTTTTAGTATAAGTTCACTAGAAGATGATGGTGCAAGTCCCTTTTACTTCTGCAAGGATGAACAACACACTACCCTTCAGCTGCCCAGACTCATTCCATATTTTCCCTTTCTTATTTATGAACTATTCCCTATATCTCATCTTCTCTTCCTCAACGTGTTGCACATAAAACATCAACATTGATATGTCCATGTCACTTACCAACATCACTGCTCTTCCCTCCTCGCTTGATAGAGTACGCAACCCAGCAATAAACAACGTCTTCTTGCTCCTCATGTCCTGAATTATATCTGGAGCATAATGAGATAGTTGGGTGAACTTCAACCCATACTCGTGCACACTTAGAAAATCTTGATTCATTGCAAGAAATTCTCGCACCTTAGCCACTTTCAATTCTCCAGGAAAGAAATTTCCCAAGAAAGCTAGCCCAATTTGCAGGTGGTGCATCCTCATATCTACCCTCTTTCCATTGATCAAAACATGTTCTAGAAATACTCTTCAGTTGATATGCAACTAGGTCAACTCTCTTAGTATCAGCAACATGCATAACATTAAATACCCTCTCCAATTCTTCATTTAAATTCTTCAAATCCTCTGTAGTCCTCGCACATTTGAAACTAGGAGGATTCATCCCTAATAATTATCGGGTCCTTGTAGTGCAACTACTTCCTGCCTAGCTTTAATAAACATCCTTGTTGCATCTCTAAACTCGGCATTAGTAATTTCTTTTTAGGGTTACACATCAGGTGCATTTGGTACCCCTTGATCCTCTGTTCAGATATTCCTCCTAGCTGGACGTCCTCCGACTGCTATTCGTTGAGGAATGATTATCTGAAACACGCGCAAGCGCGAATTCTAGAGAAAATCTTAGTTATCAAACACTAGCGCACGAAAGGAATATGAAGAATTGAAGAAATTTCTAAATATTACAACTTCCTAATCATAGAAGTGGCATGCTTCACACCGATAACAAGGAATCTATAGAAACAACTTCAAAGACTCCCTAGGACTCTCGAACTCTAGGCTCTAATACAAATTTTGGCACAACTTGAGCCGACACCATAGGGGCGACTTGCACTTAAAAATCATTTCTTGACTCAAGCAGACCATTGGCCTTACTTTCTTACATAGCGGAGAACTTAAATCAATAAACAAATATATTTATGAAATTAAGTGCAATATTATAAATGAACATTCAACTTGGACATTAAGGAAAACCTAAGTCCTAACATAAGATAATCACAATGAAAAGACTAAAGGTCTAACGTATGGTTGACTATGGCCTCTAAACAACTTTCCTGAATGTTGAGACAAACCCTACAAGAGCCTAATGAACTTAACTTGTAATCAAATAAAAGAGTCCTTCAAAATGCAATGAGGCTCACCAACAAACTTTGAATGCTCAAGATGGATTAACGGAGCGCTGGTTGCTGATCCTCGTTAGTTGCGTCTGCATGATAATATGATGCAGGGCAACTGACATCAGTACATTGAATATACGAGTGTTCTTGTTGGAATACTAACACACATAGGCTTGAAAGAGATTATGAAAATAACACTTACCTTGTATCTTCTCATCTTATAAATAACTAAACTCAATATAAAGAAATTAATTCACATTCGATATATATATATATATATATATATATATATATATATATATATATATATATATATAACAACTGAAAAGAGTCTTAGTTCTCACTTATAAAACAATAACAAACTTTAGTTTACTTATATAAAAAGTAAAATAAATCACATGGGAGATGCTCTAACAACAACCATAACTATGAGTTTAAGTCATGGTACAAAATATTACCTCACGTTGCAAAGTATCGTCCTATACCTTTCCATCGGTATAGAATCTGAACTATAAATGTATCCACTAGTGTATTTTAAAAAGCACTAAGGAATCATGTCTGACCATTTTTATGCCCACGATTGCTAAATGGTTTAAAGGGGTTTGAGTTTATATCAACTCGCGTCCCCATATCGGTGACTACTCCCAATATATTATTAGCTCATATGTTTTTGAAATAACTTCTTCACTGTTTTGAGATAATTACTCAAACATAGCTTAAAAGCTCTCTTGGAATCAATGTTCCCTTTTTTATGTTTCAAAAACTCTTTTGGATAAGATTTCTCTCATCTTAATGTGAAAAACAATACTCTTGGGAATACATAGTTAAAATATATCATTTAAAAGAAATGAAATTTTCTCTTACTCTTTACTCATCTTCAAAACATAAGTCTTAAAACAAAGTTAAACTTTTGTACAATACCTATAAAAACTTGAAATGAACTTGTCTTACTTGAATATTTACTTCTCTTAACTTTGATCTTAACTGCTCTTGACTTTATTTTAACAGATCCTTCAATTCGATTATTGATTCAAAGATTAGAATTTGAGTATGGAAAGATCTCATGTTTTGTAAGAATGATCTTAGATATGAAATATGAGAAAGTAACGAAATAGCCATCTTGAATCAAGTAGGAGAAACAGAGATGTTATAAGTAATGAATCGTGAAATTCAATTTTGAGAACGAGGAGGCCGCATCCTAACCGTGACGTGGAGAAACTTTTGTTCAGTGAGGGACCTTGTACCTATGCCTTTTCTTATTTTCTTCTGCTTTATTTCTCAGCCCCAATTTTCCTAAAACAGATATTTTTATCAAATTCATTCTAGATTCCTGAACCCATACTATGTACTAAAGAACCTAACTCAATAAAACTCTAAAACTCAACTCCACAATTAGACCCAATTCAAGAACAACACTCAAAATTCAAGAATATATGTAAAGAACAGCAACTATTAAACTATTTTAGGATGAATTGCTCTGATCTTAACATGCTTGTCACGTGGGTGAATTAACCCAATGCTATGAAAGAATCACACACCTTCTAGGATCAATTTTTTGGTGAATCCATATAAAAAATCCATCGTGCTTGGTATTTCTTGCTTTTTCTCTTCTCTTTTCTCTTGCGTTCTTTCTCCAAAAGTCCTAATTATATTTTTCAAAAGTGTAAACTAAAAAAATTAGTTTGACCCCTATAAATTTACTAAAAACGGATTTTATTTGTTGCATAAGGAAAAGACAAAACTACCCTTCTAAAATTCAGATTGGCCTATTTCTTAACAGAAAAACCCAACTTCCAAAGGGCATAACTTACTCATACGAACTCGGAATTGTGCAAACTGTCCGGCGTTCGAATGATCATTCCAAGATCTTCCCAATAATATGTATAAATACATAAAATTCATCTTGAGCAAGAAATTATGTCCAATTGAAGTTGACTAAAACTCAACTTTTCCTAACTTGAATTTTATTATTTCCAAAAATGATTATTTCAAGTTCTTATCTTTTTCCTAGCTATTTCAATTTGCGAGATGTTATAGGTAAATATGGAAAAAATGATTTTATAATTTATTTACATTTTACCAATGAATTACTAACCAAACATTTACCAACGACAAGATTTTATTGCTAAGTTACCAATCAAATATAAATATTTTTGTAAATTAGTAACGAATTTAATTTATTGGTAAAAATGGCCAGCCAATATCCAATTAGTTGAAAAATTTACCGAGGAATAAAGATTGTAGTTAGTAAATTACTAACTTCATTCGAATAGTTAGTTTTATACCAACTGATCTTTAATCGATTGATAAAATTTACCAACATATTAATTATTTGTTGGTAAAATTACATAAGAATGATTTTTTGAATAGTAACTATTACCAACGGTGATAAATTTTATTGGTAAATTATTAATTACTAACTTGTATTTTAATATGTTGGTAAATTTATAAATTAAAGTTAATTTTTTTTGGTAAATCAACATCAAGTGTTGAGGCTTTCATATTAAGTTTCTGTCCTTAGTAATTTTAACATTAAAATTTTAGCCAACACTTGACATTGATCATTTTTTCGTAAACATGATCACATTAGAAAGGTTGGTTCACATTTTGAGGCTTCAATTTGTGCCGTTTGTTGTTTTATATTTGATGTTTTAACTGAAAATTTACTTTTGTCAATGTTTTTTCAATGTGCTCATATGAGAATTCTGTTAGTGTAATTAACTTTAAAGGCCGTTTTTATCTACTAGGATAGTTGATTTGAGTTTTGAGACTTTCATTTTTAGTGTGTGCAGTTAGGTGTTTTAACTTTTTAATTTTGCCAAAATTTAACTTCGGTACATAGATTTGATAAACCTGCTTTAATGAAAATTCCGTCAGTGCAACTACATGTGGAAGGTCATTTTTAATGTAATAAGATAGAGAGTTCGGGTTTTGAGACTTCCATTTTTCGTTTGTGGTGCTAGGCATTTAAAATTTTAACTCTTTGCCAAATTTCCCTTTGGTCAATATATTTTATAATGGTAATCGAATGGAAATTTTGTTATCGTGGTTAGTCATATTAATTCAGGTTTGGTCTCATAGGATGGTTGGTTCGGGTTTTGAGACTTTTATTCTCAATTTATGTCGTTAAGCGTGTTTAGTTTTAACTTTTGGCTAAAATTTAAATTAGGTAATGTTCATAGAACATGCTCAAATTTGATGTTTGTTAGCGCCGATTAGCTCTGGAATTTCATTATCCACGAAATAGCACCTGCATCCAAAGTAAACACATAGCCACTGGTGGCGCTAACTTTAGCATTGTCGGTTACCAAGTTTGCACAACAAAAACCTTCTAAAACAATAGTAAATTTGATAAATGCAAAGACCAATTCATAGTACCTCTCAAGTACCTTAGCAATAGATAAAGAGCATTCCACTGTTCACGATTAGGATTATGCGCATATCTACTCAATATATTAACATCATAAGCTATATTAGGCCTAGTATAGTTCATGAGAAACATTACACTCCCAATTATTTTAGCATATTCAGTTTGAGAAAGACTAGATTCTTTATTCTTATTCAATTGAATTCTAGGATGATAAGGAGTTCTCACTTGAAATACATCAAAACAAGAAAAAAAAATTAATGTCTTCTCAATGTAATAAGACTGACACAAAGAGAAATCATTAGCAGTTCTTTTGATTTTAAATACAAAAATCACATCTGCTTCACCAAGGTCTTTCATTTAAAATTTAGAAGACAATAAGTTTTTGGACTCATTAATAACATTTATATTGGAACCAAAGATTGACGTGTCAACCACATATAAACATATAAGTTCACAATCTTAACCTATCATCTTAGAATAAACACATGTATCAGATGAATTTACAACAAAGTCATTATTCACTAATGTGATATTGGAATTTTCATACCATTTAAGTCCATACAAGGACTTTCTCAGTTTGCATACTTTATCCTCTTTGTCCTAGAACCACAAAATCTCAGGTTGAGTCATATAGATCTTTTCCTCTAAATCACCATTTAGAAATGTTGTTTAACATCCATTTGATGTACCACTAAGTCATGAATAGCGGCTAAAGCAATAAGAATCCTAATAGTTGTTATTTTTCTCACACGAGAATAAGTATCAAAGTAATCAACACCTTTCTTTTGGTTAAAACCCATAATCAAAATTCTAGCCTTATATTTATCAATTTTACATTAGGTCTCAATTTCTTCTTAAATATCCACTTGCTACTGATGGGATTATAACATTTAGGAAAATAATACAAGTCCCAAGTATGATTAGAAACTATAGATTATAGTTCATTTTTAATAGTCTCTTTCAAAAATATAACATATATTGATCTCATTGCTTCATCATAAGTTTTAGGGTTCTCTTCTATTAAATAGATAGATACTAAATCATCATTTAAATCATTAATATCAAAGTTTTTGATTAATAAAGTAGTGATAAAATCAAGACCAAAATTAGTCTTAAATCTACGTCTTTTACTTCTTCATAGTTCATTTTCATGCTCATTAGAAATAACATTCAAAGAAGGCATAACATGAGAATTAACTGACATAGATGTAGAAGCATTGTTTTGCACATCATTTGAAACATTAATTTTAAAAGAAATAATATACTCAAAAAATTTTGCATCTTTAGATTCACAAATAGAATTATCGCTTAGTGATATAAATCTATATGCATCACTACTTTGAGCATAATGAATAATGACAGTATGAGAAGTCTTAGAACCAACATTTACACATTTAAAATAAGGTATACCAACCTTAAACAAAAAACCCCACACTTTTAGAAATTTCAAGTTAGGAGCAAACCCTTTCCACAACTCATATGAGGTCTCGTCTAACATCCTATGAGGGACTATATTAAGAATATAACACGCAGATAAGACTGCTTCTCCCCACATATTGTCAGATAGACCAGAGCTTAAAAGCATTAAATACATCATTTTCTTTATGGGTTCTATTGTCCCATTCGTCTACACCATTTTGTTGATGAGTATAGGGAACACTAACCTCATGTATAATACCATTTTTCTTACAAAAATATTATAGAATTTTAGTACTATATTCAGCGCCCTTATCATATCTAAATCTCTTGATTTTCCTATCTAATTGATTTTTCTTTTCTATTTTGAATTTCAAAAACATGCGTTTAGCTTCATCTTTAGCTTAAGAAGATATACCTTATTGTATCTACAAAAGGCATCAAAAAAATTAATGAAATACTTTTTTTTACCTTTACTAATAGTATTCTTTAAATCTACTAAATCTGAATTAGTTAAAATAATTTAATCTTTCTACTAATAACATATTTTAAAGGTTTCTTGGCATGCTTTGCTTCTACATTTACTGTACATTTAAAAAAATCATCATTTTTATAATAAGAATTAACTCCATTTTCCTATGTCTTTTAATAGAAGCGATATTAACATGACCTGGTCTAGCATGCCAGAAATTGATAGACTCAACAATATAAGAAAATTTGAAATACTCTCATTATTGACAATCTCTTGAACAATGTCCAAAAGACAAATAATCCTCCACTTCGATATCCTTTCACAACAACTCCTCCAGAAGAAATAATTGTTTTATCAGCTTCAAAAACAAGTCTAAAGCCTACTTTGTTGAGAAGTGCTCCGGAAACTAAGTTTCTACGGAGGGAGGGAACATACAATACATTGTTCAAGAATAATGTCTTTCCAGAAGTTAATTTAAGTAAAATTTTTCCTTAACTCATAACTCCAGAAGTAGTGGAGTTTCCCATGTAAACACACTCTTCATCAGTGGAATCCTCAAAGTCATGCAATAATTTTTTATTGGAAAAAGAAATTCCTGAGGCACCTGTGTGTTGCACCCAGTTAGTTTTGTTTGCCATCTGATTTGCCTCAACGACAATAGTAGCAATCACTTCATTACCTTAAGCAAGATTATCTTGGACATCACTTTTTCCTTCGTGCTTTGAGATAACTTTTTCACAAACAAAACAAGGGCCCTTAAATTTTTTAATCTCACTCTCCGGAATGTTGAATTGATTTTTGTTCTTCATATGTTCTATTTTCGAGACTTTCTTCTGATTGCCTTTGAACCTGTCTTTCACAACAGTACCAGAAGATTCAACAAGATTAGCTTTATAAGAATTAAGAGAAAGTTCTTCCATTTTATCTTTGAGACGGTTCGCCTCTTCAGTCCTCATGTGACTACAAAGTTCTTGGAGAGTTGAATTGTTTTTCTAATGTTTTACTTGATTTCTATAATCACTCCATGATGGTAGGAATTGTTCAAGAGAACATTAGAATTAAATATCTCACACATTTTCATGTCCTCATTGACAGCATCAGCAATAAAGTTCTCATATTCATGAACTTGTTCCATTATTCGCTTCTTATAAACCATTTAAAATTTATTCCATTGACCCACAACATATTTTTTTCTTTCTTGCATCATCAGCACCATATTTCTTTGACATATTTATAGGTTAAAAATAAATCAAATAAATGATTATTCATATGATTTAGCAAATGTCCTCTAACAATTTTTTTTCCTTTTGAAACTTCATTTTAACAGCATCATCAACAATTATAACATTGCTAGAATCTATATTAGTGTTACAACCATTCATGGAAAGTTCTATGAATAAAACATAATCAACTTCTAATTGTTCAAATAAAATTAAAAATTTTGTGACCATTGTTTAAAATTATTTCCACCCAAAGGCTCAAGTTTTGACAAATCAATAAAAGTTTTGTTCAAAGAAATATCAATTTATCAATATTGTATGTTCGAAAATCGCTTTAAAATTGTTGGAAAAAGTAGTACAACATTGATATTAGATTGTAATTATAAAGTAATAAATAACTTATCACAAATACTGTGTCGTGGAAAGTCACTGTGTTGAAAGTGATTTCGGCTTGACTATGGTAGAAATCGCTGCAGCCGGATGCTCCCCAAGGTTCCACGGTTACTCTCAAACCATTAAGCGCAATTTTAGGCATTCATTTTGAGTTTATGTTGTTAGACATTTTAACTTTTTTGTTTTGGTCAAAAATTGGATTTGTTCAATATTTTTAGTAAACATGCTCAAATTAAAATTTCATCAGCATGGTTAGCTTTGGAAGGTCATTTTTTAATCTAATAGGATGATTGATTTGAGGTTTGAGGGTTTTATATTTTAAGTTTGTTTCGTTAGGCATTTTCACTTTTAACTTTTTGCAAAAACTTTCATTTGACCTAAAGTTTTGGAAAAACATGATCAAATTGGAACTTCATCTGCGTAATTCGCTCTGGAATGTAATTTTTTGTCAAATAAGATTGTTTGTTTGAATTTTGACGTTCTCATTTGAAAGTTGTGTCATTACGAATTTTACTTTTTATGTTTTGGCTAAAATTTTATTTTCCTTAACACTTTTTGAAAATGTTCTTGAATGACATTTATGTTAGTTCGTTTAGCTTTGGGAGTTTGTTTTTTATTTGATAGGATTTTTTTTTTTTGGGATTTGAAGCTTTATTTCTGTTTGTGTCTTTAGTTGTTTTAAATTTTATCTTTTGCCAAAAATATTGGATGTGGTCAATATTTTTGGGAAACATGCTCAATTATGAATTCGGTTAGTTTGGTCAGTTTCGGAAGGTCATTTTTTTGTCTAATAGGATTGTTTGTTTGAGTATTGGGATTTTATTTTCAGATTATGCCATTGTGCTTTGATTACAAGGTTTGTCATGACCTAGGGGTACCCCGTATATATAACAAGGCGTAAAAGATCCCGAGAGGCCTCATATAATCCATTAAGAATTCATAGTTAAGATAAAATAAAATATCTAAGACTTAAAACATTTCAAACATAAGCAATGTTTTGTAAAACAAAGCGGAAGCCTGATGTATATGTATGAAAAACCATCTAGTTCAATAGAATCTAGGGATATAGTCCATACATCAGTGTTCAAAACTAAAAATTAAAAGAACATAAGGAAATTAGTGGTAATATCCTCAGAAGAATGAGGAGTGACCAATCTTAAACTCTTCATCTACAAGGAATCTAAACCACGTGGATGAGAGTTGGAACGCCAGATCCTACATTTAGATGAGATATGTGTTACTAAAAAAATGTACTAAATATGACAGGTTGAGAAATCATAACATAACAGTGAGACAAAATAAGATATAAATCATAACTAAAGCACATACTACATATTTCACATATAACAATTACTTCTTAAAGTAAACTCAATTCATACTTATTTCAAGACATGGGTAATAACTCATCATTGGAGGCAAATTAAATCGACAATCCAAGATCATATCCTACCATATCATATTATAACTTTTATATTAAAGAGATGGGACATCGTTTCTTCGCTTACTAAAAAGCAACATGGGAAATCGCCCATTCTATCCACTCTAACGTTGGGATCATGGGTACTTGCCTCTTGTCCGTGCTACTATAGGATCACAGGTAGTCTCCTCTTGTACAACTTACTTGAGGATCATGGGTAAAATCCTCCTTTC
Organism: Solanum corneliomulleri; assembly: GCA_027704805.1. Classification (NCBI taxonomy): domain Eukaryota; kingdom Viridiplantae; phylum Streptophyta; class Magnoliopsida; order Solanales; family Solanaceae; genus Solanum; species Solanum corneliomulleri. The sequence continues at coordinate 56,906 of JAKWIY010000193.1, forward strand.
CTTTCATCATATGTTATGGGTAGACACCTCATGTCTTTTTATTATATGACATGGGTACTTATATCGTATCTTTTACTTAGGATCAAGGATTATCACCTCTAGTCTAAGTCTAAATTTCCACAACAATTACAACAATAATCAACCACTTATAACATATGATTCACTCTCAATGAAATTCATATCATACTCATCACATATGTTTCAATCTCAAAGCAATTTATCATGAACATTATTAATCCTACAAAAATACACATAAACCCATAGATTCTCCTTTCATAGATTAAAACTTATATACATCGATTTCACCTTTGAAACATGGGTTCAACATGGTTACATGGAAATTTATCATGAAAATTATAGAATCCTCCCGATTCATGCATAAACAATCATAGTGTTGTAAATTCTTATGGACAATACCTTTTAGGATATTCTAATAGCTTCAGGCGTGTCGAAAGATAATCTCCGTAAGGATATTTCACCTGATATAGGTGTATCCCCTGGGAATTAATAATCTCTTCTATTATAAAACTAGGAGCCAAAACTAACAAAGATTTTAAAGAACAAAATCCAAAAGACCAATAATATATATAAGGAAATACTTATTCTCAAAATGTATTGTATTTAATGTCCCTTTGTGATTGAGGAAGACTAAAATCTTATAGAACCATACTTTAGGCCAAAGCCACCACAAGTTTAGACAACGGTATTAAAGACAACAATGAGGAATAAAGGCATATGTTTTGAAGGACAATTAAAGGGAAACCTGTCATATTTTGAGCAACATTAATATATTACACCCATTTAAAATGATGAATATAGAAAATAATATGAACACTTCTTTTTGATATACTAGAATCATTTTTCCAACAATCCCCCTACACATCTCAAAAAGAATATTAATATATATACTGAAATGATAATTTTTGTATGATTTTCACGTATGAGTCCAATGCATTAAATCTTGTGTTTCTACACTATGAACCAAACCTAGATAAAACAAGAATAAAGTTACAAAATAATTGGTAAGATTTAGAACTTCTATGAACCAGTAACTCTTTTGTAAGTCCAACGTCTTATTAAATCATATTACACCCTCACAACCTTTGACATAATCGCGGTTCTGCGCTAAACGACCATGTGTGTGTCCTTGTATTCATGAGTGCTGTAAAAATCTATCACGTTTTCATAGATGCGACACCACTTCACACTCATATAGGTCCATTCATCAAGTGTATTCTGCAGAGAAATACACCACCTATAATGAATATGACTTGGATTAAGACATCTAACTCTGCCACACTTTGCTTTGCAATATTACACTATATTCACATATCATAGGAGAGACATAACTTTATATATTTACTTGATCAACTGATGACTTGTTATTACCCATATAAACCTAGTTCATAGGATATCCAATCATATATGTTGGGTTACTATCATTTTTATCTTCTCATATGACTATAGGTCTGACTCCCTCGATGTTTCATTAGTCTTTTAATTGATCATATTCCCTTCTGACTACACATAATTTTTTTACATAAATAATTTGTCTCACTATTGTATTTTCATCACATTGTGTCTCAAACACACATATCGAATTTACTCACATAAGCACTTATTCTAATTGGAATGCACACTAAGAGTTGTCTTAACCACTTAGTCTCATCACCAATCAACTCCACAACAAGTAATTCTAATTAGTTGTTTTTATGTTATGCCATTCACAAAAATGTACCAACTTCTTTTACATTTGTCATCATATATTGTACCATTTTTTGTACAACAAAATTTTCAATTTAAATAGTATTTTACCTCTCACGTATTTCCAAAGACTTTTCTCAAGATAATGTTTCAAAAATCAATATGATTTGAAACAACACAAACGATATTAATACTTCTAAACACTCAACAGTACCAATTTTTTTTTCCTACTATATTGTTGAATTAAGTTACACCACAACTAATTATCAAAAGTCCGTATATACAACACTGTATTAGGACACAATAAAAAACCTTTAAATTCCCAATTTCAGAATACAACATTAACAAGTAACCCCTACACTTTAAAATATTTCAAAGTAGAAGAATAATTTATTTTGTTTTTTCATAGTTCATCTCCTTTTAAACTTTGTATATATAAATGTAAATTTATACATTAAATTATGTATATCAAAACTGCATCTTATTACTAGTATGCACAATTCAACCACAACTTCACACTTCAAGTTTTTATAAAAGACATTGTGCACTATTCAAGCAAAACTAATTAAGGTACAATTTTGAATGCATGTCATAATTCAAATGAATCAATAAAGAAATACAATCACTTTCATTTTCATATTCAACGAACCAGATTTTCTACATAGGTATCAAGATGATTGAGGCTAGACCTTTAACTAGACACTCTTCAAATATTATCAATGAAGTTGAGGTGGAACTCCATTCACACTTAGACAATCAATGTAAGTCCTTAGAACCGAATCAAAAACAAACTTTAGATTGTGGAGCGGAACTCATTGTCACTGACGTAACTCGTGAAGCCATAACACCAAAGAACTAAGGATGACTATCGCCGGAGCAAGCTCCTTTCTTAGAGAAGTCCAGAACTATCAGACTCAAGTCTGCTACACAAGTATAAAGGATTAAAGTCGGTGGAGCGATGTCATGAAAAAACTAAGTCCAAACGATTTTGAATCATGCATTTCTAAGGCAATCCCTAGAAAAACCTAAAATAAGGCCCAACATACTTCAAATAAACAGTACTCAAGCATACAAGTACTCCACATGGCAAAGTATGTGAGTTAATAACACAAAGCATGCTTATAGTTACCCGATAGTTCCTGAAATTGGTCGAAAACATGATGTCTAACACATATAAATGATTCAACAACTACCTAACCTAAATCCCAATTAATCATCATGCATTCACATGTTCGAGTACAATCTAAGAGAAGGAAACTATAGCCTATTTGTACGAATATCACGCGCTCCCCAAATATCACTTATCCAAAGCGTTCCTTTTCCAAATGGCCTCAAAATGTTTACACACCATCAAAACTCGAGTCACAACGTTATTAAGGTCGTTTAGAAACTAAAATTACAAGAAAAGGAGACGAACCAATTTCGGTGTCAAAATTGAAAAAGTGAGACCTCACCGAAAGTTCAAGAATTAACCCCCCAAAATAGGTTCTTAAACACCTCCCCGAACTTCTGTTCAAAAATGGGCTCGAAAAATTCCAAACACAAATATGCAACAAAAAAATCCAATATTAAACTAATAGCAACAACAATCACAACAGCTATTTATAAGAATTTACCAGAAACGAGGGTCGAACTACAAAAACCTATCACACCACAACAATTCTGACAAAAAACCACTCAAGATAGCCTCAACAATCACTGAATTGGACCTAAAATGGCTAAGAAAACAACTATAAAAAGTTCC